>JANSVA010415735.1:0-21892 GCA_025504915.1 Erythroxylum reticulatum | reverse complement strand
ATCTCTAAAAGCATTATACCCAGACAAATGCCAATCAAATTAAAAATCATCTCATTTGAAATCCTATAGATCGAGATATCATCAAAATACAGGAGCATGTTCAGTAAAATATCCAGTTCATGCTCTTTCAACTGATACCCTTACTTTGATTAGATCAATCTTTTTTGGAGTTAAAAAAAAGCTATAATTTCCATGGAGAGGTAGAGAAATGTGTTATGAATCAAATGCTTCAAAAATAAGGTCATTTTAAGGTCGGACGACAAAGTTATAGCTGAAAGAATCAATTAATGTTCTATCCACATAAGACAAAATAGACAGCAAATGAAGTAAAAAGTAGACAAATGGAAAAGCAGACGAAGAGAAAAGCAGATGAAGCAAAAACCAGATGAATGGGAAAAGCAGACGATTAGACGAATCTGATGATCAACTTAATACGAAGCAAAAGTCAACCTAAGACGATACAGATGGTCAACTTAAGATGAAACAAAAGTCAACCTAAGATGATACATATGGTCAACTTAAGACGAAACAAAAGTCAACCTAAGACGATACAGATGGTCAACTTAAGATGAAGTAGAAATCAACCTAAGACAATACATATGGTCAACTTAAGAAGAAGCAAAAGTCAACTTAAGATGATACAGATGGTCAACTTAAGACGATACAGATGGTCAACTTAAGACGAAGCAAATTTCAACCTAAGACGATACAAATGGTTAAATGAAGACGAAGCAAAAGTCAACCTAAGACGATACGTTTCTATAGACGATATGTCTTTACAGACGATAAGATCTATACTTCTGGACTCAAAAACCTTTTTCTTAAACATCTCTAAGTTTTCATCCACTCTCGTATAACACCTATATATTCACACTTGCACATTGAAGAACAGAGCCTATCACCTTTCCATATATAACTCTTATACTATCCTATACATCATTTCGTTGCTATTTCAACTCCAAGAACCATTTCCACCACATCTGATCACTAACAACCCATCAAAACCAAATAACACCACATCCATAATTTTCATCCCCTTAACACAATGTTCAAGAATATACATATACGTGAATGCCATGATCATGAACTGACAATAAATTTATCAACTTTCTTTCAAAAATCCACAACTCTAACAATTATATTCAATACTTACTTGTTGAAGACTCCAAAAGCTTCAACTATCTTCAAACCATAACTCTATACAGCATCACGTAAACTATTGCAAACACTAACCAGCTTCTAGTTTTTCTCTTAAGGTAGAAGAAACACTTAGTAGTGGAGGAAGTGGTGAGGGATATGAAAAGGTAAGGTTAACTCCTAAAAGGAGTTTGATAGAAAACTCTATGTATGAGAAGAATTCGGGGAAGATGATGATAAGGAAAGAACTTAGGAAACAGGATAAAACCCCCCTTTTATTCTCAAATAACTCAAACTTACTTTTGACAATTAATAAAAGCAACTTGCACTTGTCACTTTTCCTAGGGTCTAACTCTAACTAAGTTTCTTTTAAAACTAACTCCATTAACTCTCCTCTTGCAATTCAACTGTCTCTAAATCTTCTTTTAAATTTTTTTCCTATTTTTTATAATACTCTATAAATTTCAAAATAAATCCTAAATTCACTGAAATTCACAAATATATATATATATATATATATGCTTACACTAATCAATAAAATTACCAAACTAATTAATTTCCAAATTTACAATTTTCCCAATAATCATAACTCTGTTTAATTATACCTGAAATTATTCATGAGTGCATGTACACTTTTTCATGTGTAATAAACTTCACTATTCATCTATATGTATATGACATATTATGCATGAGCGTGAAAAATACATTTCTAAGCTCTCATTGATCACTCACATTTAATAATCTAACCTTCTCGTAGGTAACTGGATGTCACAACTCTCCCTTCCTAAAAGAAATTTCGTCCTCAAAATTCTTACCTGTTTTCTTGAACAGGTGGGAATATTGTCCCCTCATATGCGCCTTTGTCTCCCATGTTACTTTCTCAGTTGAGTGGTTCCTCCATAGGACTTTCACCAATAGAATGACCCTGTTACTCAACTGTTTGCTCTGTGATCTCGCAATCTTGATCAGCTCCTCAATATAACTTAAGTTACTAACAACCTTAATCTTTTGAGCCGGTATCACATGTGTTGGATCTGATCGGTATCTTTAGAACATGCTTACATGAAACACATTATGCAACTGAGACATCTTATTCCATAAAGCCAACTTATAGGCAAAAGGTCCAATCCTCTCAATGATCTCATAAGGACCAATGTACCTAGGACTAAACTTGCCATTTTTATCGAATCTCAAAACTCCCCTCCAGGATGACACTGTCAAGAATACTCTGTCACCCGCACTATACTCCATATCACATCGATGCTGATCCATATAACTCTTTTGTCTATCATCAGCTGCTTTAATTCGGCTTTGGATCAACTTCACCTTATCCACTATGTCCTTCTTATTGACAAGGCAAATGAATGTATGACTAACCTCCTTCAACATTGAATTGGAAGAGAATAACTCTGAAATCACATTAGTTAGAAGGGGGCCAATGAAATCCTAAGTTTTTTTAAAACAACTAGCAAAATACCCATAAGGCCCAAGAGCTTCAGAGCCGTTGAGATTGAATAATGTATCTTTCATCTATTGTGAATTGAATGAAGCATTTAGAATCTCCAAAAGTGACTGATTGGATTGAATTCTAGAACATTTTTCACCCCAAACCTCCCTGCTGAACTTTGGTCCTTCCCATTACGTTGTTCAAGTAGCCTCTAATGTAGTCTAATAACTCCTTCTAATCAAATATAATATGAACCATCTCGTGTTTCAATTTAGTAATTGTTTAATGTTCCTTTTCACTAGAAAAGATGCATGGAAAAACTTAGAATTAATATCCCTATCCTTGAGCCAAGTCTGTTTAACTTTTTGTTTCAAAATAGAATTTTGCAATTTTAGCTCTTCATGGTACTACCTCATCCTTTCTGCTACAATGTTCCTTAGACTCATAATGTGGGGATCCTAATAACAATTATGCTAAGCCTCTGCCAATGCTTTACTCAAATCATTAAAATCCTAAAATCTCCCTTTACTAAATTGCTTAGTAGCTACTTTAGTTAACTTCAATTTTCTCATAAGTTAGAAAGATTTGAAACCTTGAACCTCCTGGTCACACACCCTACTGATTAAGGTCATAAAACCCTCTACTTGAGTTAAATCATCGAAAAATATAAAGGGTGATCCTATTTTTGTCCCTACATACGTCTGTTGCACCAATATATACGTATGGTCAGAGAACACAGGATCATTAAACAATGTTGAGGTTTTAGGGAATTAGTTGAGCCATTTGTGATTAACCAAGGCTCTATTTAGTTTTTTCCTTATTAACATACTCCCCTATTGTTTGTTTTCCCAAGTGAACCATTTGTCAATTCCTCTAAGGTCCAATAAATCATTTGAAAAAATAGAGAAAGTTATTTACCTGTTTTAGTATTGAAACCAACTCCTCCCTCCACTTCATCTGTCTTATGACAACAATTGAAATCTCTTAATACTAGCCAAGGTAACTGCATACCATTGTGAAGGATCTTCAACTCCTCCTACAACTTTTCCTTTTGAAAAGCAAAATTTGATGCGTAAATAATTATTAATTTAAAATAGAACTTATCTTTAAGCCAGCAATGCAGATGAATGAACTGCTCACTCATCTTGATAACTTTAGCCTCCTTAAAATCAAAATTATAGTAGCATAAAATTCTGCCATTAGAATGATAAGTATGATTAGAAATAATCTTCCATTTAGCCCCTAAAAAGGCCATGCCTCTTTTATCAGACTAATTCTTTATTTTGGTCTCCAACAGACCCACCAAAACAGGCTTTTTCTCCTCTACTATTTCCTTTACCATGATCTTCTTAAAGGGGTCCTTGTATTCCATACAATTATATTCATCTAAAGGGAAACCCCTTTATTTTTAGCCATCCTTCTTATATAATTCTTTCTATTATAGCTAGGTGTAACAAAACTCCCATGTTTTTTATCATTCTACTATACTTTATGCACTGAAGTATTATGAATACCCCCATTTCTTGTCATAAATAATGAAAATTATCCTATATTTTGGAAGTGTTAAAGGAATATTAAACTTGGGTTGATTGAGTTTAATTACATTTTCTTTTCTATGTTCAGGGGTTTCCTAAAGAGAGGAAATGCAAGTTCTAAAGGTTTTGACTTTGGTTACCGTTGAATCATAAGAATTTGTCTCGATAATATAAGTGCCTAACGAATTCTTCTTATGGTGATGTTTTTCCTTAAGGAGCTCTTCATATTTGAGCTAATTTTTCCTTGGAATTTCTTCCGCCTTTTGAGATAATTTTGCATATTCAGTTTTTGGAAGCACAATCTGGCATTGACTTCTTATTTTCTTGAAAAGAGTGCTGAATATTATTATGTTCTCACTGCTCTTTTAAGTTAACCTTAATAACTCTACTATGGTAACTTTAGGTTCAGTTTGAAAAAATTGAGTATGAAACAAACTTACCATTTCAGCTAGGAAAAAGTAGAATTCTTAGGAAGCAAAGTATACCATGAAAATGCAGTCCTTATTAATGAGTTAAAGAATAGCCTAAGCTTAAAGTAGTTGAAATTTTCATAATTTGATAATTTTCCACATTGTATAATGAATTTAGCAATGTGATATGCTTAATGGTGGATTGACTATCTTTTCTAGAAATAAGTTGAATTTGAGAATTTTGCATCTGTAATAATAATGATTCTCCTAATCAATCTATTTTGGAAAAGGTTTGTGGAGTTATGAACAAACAAATTGTCTTAAACCAGGCTTGTACAATTCTTGACCTGCTTCTTTGACTACTTCTATATAGCCTTATAACCTCACTTGTGGTGGTGAATAATGGGATTATAGTTTAAAATTACAATGTTACCTCCCAAACCATATTATGTTCTAGCTTTAAACTCCCCACAAATATTTGTCTGCTAAGAATTTGGGGCTTGATTGTATATCAATCATTACTTGGGATTTTGCAAAGAGGTGTTATAGGGATATCCTATCTATTATGTGAAGAAAAGTATCTTTCATCTACAGATGATGTAGTTAGAAGAAACTACATTCTATGACTTCCATTGCATTAGGAAAAAGATTCCTCATGAGTCCTTTAGAGATTTGCTTTGCTAAAATAAGTGATTTTCCTAGTAAATTATATTAAAGCAACATACAATTTGTCAACCTTCTCCATCAATACTTTGATTACTATGTCAACCTTCTTTATCAATTCCTTAATTATGTCAACCCTGGAGACCTTGCTAGACTTCAACTCTAGGACTTTATTTATACAAACAATGTTGTTCTGTTGTGGAAATTTTGGGTCTTCACCTAAAGGGAAGTTAATTAAATGCAAAACTACCTTCTCAAGATTTTCTTCCATATTGGATACAAAGCCTTCGTTCTTTACAGTTGTAGGGACTTCTTCCTTAGGGTTAGAGGCAAAGCGATTTTTTTTCTATTTTTCATTCTTAGCAATCATCGTCCCATTTAGCATGCCAAATTGTTTGGTGTTAATCTGGAATACAAGTGTGCTAAGGAGGAATTCTTTGAGAATTTGCACCTAACTTTTATTAACAATATAGGTGGGCTTCGAAAAATTTAGAAAATGGAATTCCAAGCTAACAAAATGCTAAATATATTAAAATGAAATCTAAAGTGAAGTAAGTAATTGATTGTTGCAAAAGGAATTATTAACTACAAAAGGGAAACAAAAGAGAATTTGTAATGTAAGGAAAGCTCAAAAATAACAAAATGTATTTAAAATAGATTGATTGATCTTTTTAGAGAGTAATTTTTTGTTGTAATGTGATTTATTAATTTATAAGTGTTATTTAAATTGTCCTAGTACTGATGAATTTATGGTCTTCTCAATCTTAAGCAATTTTATGTTATAACTACCCACTTCTCTTTATTTTAGCTAACTACTTGCTACTATTCACATTCTGGAATTTTGTAACCACCTAACTTCCAACCTACTTAACCATGTTTGTTAACTACCTTCCACCATTTTCTTAACTTCCATATTATAAACTTCATAATTTCCAATCCAATCCTTTATATTTTAGCTAATTTCCCTACCACTATCTCCTTAACTTTCAGGTTTTGGAATTCTGCTTTCCGTAACTGCCTAACTTATAAGCCACTTTACTAATTGCCTCCCTACACTATTTTTAAAGCACACGTCAATTATATATTAATTATCTGATATTCTCAAGTTATAAGTTTCTGAATTGATTCACATATACCTGAATTCTCTAGCCAAATGACTTATAGGACTTATAGTATTTAGGCCCCTTTCATTTATGAGCCAAAAACACTAAATTTACTTTATGTTATCAATGACTGCCGGCTGAAGGGGGTTCATGAAAAATTAATGAAGAATTTTTTTACATAAATAATAAGAATATTAACACTTAGTTTATGTTGTATGTTCTTCATTATTACCCACTAAAATCATAAAAACATAATACCAAAGGAATTGTTTTACTCACCCACTAATCAATAATAACAAATGGAAAGGAAGCATGTCTTATTTAGTTTTCATTATATTTATAATTTTTGCTTACAACTAAGAAGAGAGAAAATATGATTACTGAAAAATATGTTTTTTAGTTATTAGTTTCATATTTTTGGTGAATTTTGTTATTTGTATTAAAAATTTTTGTGTTATAAAACCTTTATTGTGTCAATTAAACTACTTTTTAATTACTTTTTATATAAAATAGTCCGATTTATTAGGCCTTGTTTGTATTTTAGGGAATTTGGGTTAGTTTGGGTTCAAATTAGGAATTAAAAATATTAAAGATTGAAAAAATTTGAAATTCAATGAGGGACTTGATTGTAAAATTAAAGAAGGATTTGTTTGGAATGATAAAGGAGAAAAGAGACTAATTAGAAAATACCAAAAGCTAAAACAATTTTCTTTAGAGTATAGAAAGATAATTGGAAATAATAGGGTAAGAAGAAAGCCCAAGATGCATGGAATAGGCACTAAACAAGTGGTACAAAATAGTTCCCAAAACGACAATGTGAAGCAATAGGAAATGTTAGGGTAAAACGATGAAGAGAGAGATATAAAACGATGAAACATGAAAATGATGTTGATATGTTGAACAAAATGACATTAAGGAAAGAAGAAACTAATCCAAATCATTAAAAAGGAAATAGACAAGCATAAAACTCATCACAAGATAGGGGAAGGGAGCTTTAAACGAATTGAGTTGAAAATGTAACAAGTGAAATTTTCGCGACTTAAAACACATTTTGAACCTCAACATTAACAATATAATACATAATAGACCTAATATTTTAAAACATTTCAAGATGTTTAAATTGAAAATTGACCCCTAACATTTTCAAAGCTTTTAAATTAGACTTAGATGGATAAAAAATTTAATAGGTTAAACTACCCATTAATTAAATGCCACGTTAATGCTAACATGATTTTTTTTGAACAAAACGTGAGTCTCATTGTCACCTGGCAAGGTGGACCCATTATTAAAAAATTATAAAAATGGGCCCCATTACAACATGGTTATGGGGCCCTCTTTCTATTTAAACAATAAAAAATGATATCATGTCGATATTGACGTGACATTAACTAATGGGAAGTTAATGTTAATAATTTTTTTGTCCTTTTAGAGTCTATTTTAAATGTTTGGAAAATGTTGAAGTTCAATTTGAATGCTTTGAAACGTTAGGGTTCAAGTTGTATTTTGTTGTAAACATTAATATTTAAAATTCACTTTTGACCAAATCCTCACTAATGAACTATGTTTAGATCCTATACATAAACAATTTTCAGAGATTTGATCTATAGGATTGTTTAGCCACATAAAAGGTTTTTGGTTTCCTTTTTATAGAAGAGGAAATGCAATGTAGCTTTTTCCTTTTGGGCCTTTGTGATTCGTCTCCATCTTCTTTTTAAAGACTCTCGCACAATGTTATAAATATTATATTGGAACTAGTATTAAATTTGGTTATGTTATTTTACCCTACTGACATTGGTCAATACTGCGTGCATTCTTTTTAAATTACAAAATAATTATTAAAATTTTTAAAATTGCAAAATAATCCTAATATATTTTGCTATATAATTTTTAATTTCACATCAATTATAGCTCCAAAAATTATAATAATATAAATTTGAAATAACAACTATCTCTTTATTTCTATTAAAATTATTTTTTATATATTTCATTTATAAAAATAAACAAAATTACTATAAGAAAAAGATCATCCAATTATCACATGAATATAAAACTAAGAATAATAGAACAATACTTAAAATGTTACAATTTACATCATATTAGTAAATAATAATTATATCAAACAACATATATTAAGAATAATATGAATCCCTAATTCCATAAACATCACAACAAAAGTTCATATCGAGGAACACAATAAAGTGAAAGTGAAATTTGAAACAAAAACATCTATAGTTAAAATTTTTATATTTATATTGCTTATAGAATTTAACATATACTTCAAAAATAGTGAAATTAAAAGAAAAGAGAAAAAGTGAAAAACTTTGAACTTCACTTAATGACATATCCGCTCAAATAACATTAACCCCAATTTTTATTTGATACAAAGTCTTCATCATCACCATTATTCAAATTCATTACACTAAATGACATGTCAATACTTTCTCATCTAAGATTCTCTTCCAAGCCACTCTCATATATGAAACTTAGCTCCTCATAAATTCAATCCATTAAACGATTAATATGGCTAAGGTAAATTGGTTCTATAAACTACTACCTTTATTAAGATTATGAATAAACAAATAAAATTAAATTATTAAGAAATTAAAAGAAATTATATTCAACTTCATAATGATAATAACATAAATTTCTTGAAACTTTAAGTTTTATTTCACAAAGACCAAATTGATCAATTTTTTGTGTTCCAATCTATTGCTTTTACTAGAACGGATGAATTTAAATTGTTCAAATTTCTTGCATACGTAATTACACTCACACATTAACTCAGAATTTAAATTACAATCCTTTTGAAAATTTGGAACATCACTTCTGAATTGGTTTTACCAAGCAACTGTAAGACAATAAAATTAACCTTATAAACAAGATAAAGTGATAATTAGTTTTAAACATATAACAAAGTGAAGAAATATATATAGTGATTAGTTTTGTCTCTTTAAAGAATTGCAATGGGCATCCCAAAATCACCACACTCATCCTTATATGCCTCCAATTATAAGATATCATCTCATAGGAAATAATTGTTATGATAGTTAATAGCATTCCTTATTAACTTTAACTTTGTAAAACTTAGTCTAAAATACACATTTGGATTAAAAAATGTCCCAACAGCAAACAAAAGAGAGTAAAGTATCCTTTCTCATATTTTACTAATGACTGTAGGATAAGGTGTATATAAAGAAATGTATTTTTTATTTTTTTCTTTTATTACTTCTTTTTCTCTCTCCATGGCATCATAAAAAGAACTTCTGTTGCCTTCTCATCATTATCAACCCGATGTACTCTCACTAGAGGCTCATAAACTCGAAAGACAAATTAACATTAGGACCAAAATTTATGATCCTGAAGGATAATTTTGGAAACCTCTATTCCTATATTAAACCTGATATACTAAGATGCAACACACTTATCACTTTTAAATATTTATCTTAACTCTTTTTTCATTGGAAGAAAATACTGAAATGATAAGAAATTAGTCACAAATCTTGTAATTATAGGATGATACAAATTCCTATCAATGGTGAAACTCTTTCTTATCAAATTTTAAACCTGTGCACAATTATAAATGAATTTAGTCACTTTCTTGCTTTCTACATATTTCATCTATGATAGGAAAGTATTTAGCATCTTCTACATTTTTTAACATCAAGTTAATGCAATATGTAGCACAAGGAGTCTAATAAAAGAATTGAACATACTTTGCAACTTTTTCCTGACTACTTTATAAGTAGAATCACTGTCAATGATAATTTTTAGGCCCCATTTCATTAACAACTTTATCAAATATCTTAAACAAAGTATCAACATTTCGCACAATAGATGTATCAATGGACTTAAAAATATCATTTTCTTAGAAGAATAAATCAAAAAAATGATAATATGTTCACGTCTTTTTTTTGTCCAACCATCATGTATGATTAAACACCCATAATTTTTTTAAGTCATTTTTCTTTCATCTAAATAACTTCTTATTTTAGAAACATAGTTGCTCACAAGATTACCTCTGTAGTCATCAATTGAAGGAGCTTTATATCCTAGACCATAAGAGGTAATAACATCTACCATAGACTATTAATAATAAGACTGAGCAATATAGGATGATATAAATGCATCATACCACCATCTAGCCATTGCCATGTCCACATTACAAGTTACTTCTTTAAATTGTAGAGCATTGTGAATTAAAGGTTGAGTTCTAAAGTTGTTTGTGGAGAAAAATTTAGATACATGTCTCACATAAGATGCAACTATCCCTTCTTGTTAGGTAGGAATACTACTTTCAACATTGTCAGTGTCATCCTGACTACTACAAAAAGAACTTCCATTACGAATTTCATAGTTTAATCTTTGCTTTTTGTCTTTCTCATTTTGATATCCTTTAAGCAAAGTTTTTATTTGCCATTTCATGTCGTGGAACTTTTTACAAGGATCAACATCACCTTTAATCCCAACTAAATGCTTCTTTAACATGGTGACCCCCACCTTTCCAATGTTTGATATGATATAAATAAATGGTATGGTTCTTTAATCCATGAACCAAGCTAATATGAGCCCAAGCTAGATCATTGAATCTTCTTAAAGAGACTGAATTATCAAGAGCACTTAAACTTTCCTCTATTTATCTGTAAAATAAATAAAGACATATATTAAAATTAAATTAATAACTTTATATCAAAAATAATTTTTTTGTATATGAAAGAAATTTACTCAAAACATATTGACCGTAGTTAATAAATCTAAATCTTCTTATTGACATATATTTTAACTTGTAATGAGTTGATTGCACCTAATAAATGAAGTAATATTTTCTTATTGGTTTGGGAAAAAATATAACTCATTGATGTAATTTTCTTTCCCTTTATACATTCTTAACCTCATCTGATTAAACATATTGTCTATAAAAGCTTAAATCACAGAAATTGTATACTTGCACAAAACTATTTTCCAAATTTTGGAAAATTACATATAGTAAGGAAGTATTCAATGAATTTGATGGAAGGGAGGCTAAGCTGAGAGTGAATCGAGGAGAAGGGAAGGGAAAAGGGGAGCTATGTTAGGGTTAGGTTAGAGACATATATGAGTTATCTTTTTTTAATTTTATTTTAGTCTTATAGTTTATATGTTATCTTTTTTTTATTTTAGTCCTATAGTTTTCAATTTTTACAATTTCGTGTAATATTAGTACAGGTCAGTATAGTGAACTAATACAGTATTAAAGATTACCTTATTACTTTTTGGTCAGTACATTCAATATGGTACAATACCCATACTTTTACTCGTACATCCCTCTAAAAAATTGATAGTTCTTTCTAATAATCTTGATTCATTGTTTTTTTTCTAAAATTTGTCAAAAGTTATAAGGAAAAAAATGATTGTTTTGATCTATTAAACGTAAAGCTCATTATTATTTGTCTTATCTTGTTAGGTTCTCCTAAGAATTATATGAATAATATTTAGGCAATTCAATCTCATCAATAGAAATACAAGCACTCTCTTGGAATCGAGTGAATATTTGATCAAGATTACTTATCATTTATTTAAGGATAATTCTAAGCATTTTTCTGAGAACTTAGTCTTCAGAGTTGCTTAGGAAATGAAGGGTTCATATGCTTTAATTCATAATTGTCCAGAAACCAAACTCTAGGCTATATTCTAGTTTTGCTTCGTTTGAGATAGATTTAGATTTCATAATGTAGTTTATAAGGCTAAATTCTATATCATAACAAAAAACTCAAGGTTCATTTTTGTAATGTATCAATTTAGGTTTTGAAACGTAGTATTTGTTTAAGGTTGACATGATATCTATTTCATAAATTTGGTGGACACTTTTTTTATATCTTGGATAAAAGACAAAAGTTTAAAACAACCAACAATGTAAGGTCATATTGCAATATGATAGTAAACTTAAAGCCTTGAACTCGTTGTAACGTGGATTTAGTTTTAACTATAATAATATTCTTTTTACTTTTTCAAAAAAACAATATAACAATTTAAGAACAAAATCAAATGTCCACTTATATTATTTATTTAAATTAAACTTTAATATCTATATTTTATTTATGCTTAGATAAATTAGATCTTTGTTTGGTAATTATAAATTAGATCATATTGTTTAATGCATATAAAGAAAATACTCATTGGGAGTTTAGTTTAGAAGAACCACATCTCAAATGGTGGCCTTGAAATTAATAGGGTAATAAGAAAAGAAAATTCAATTCCCATTTTGTTTATTTTTATTGTGTTTGTTAATAACCTCCGGGGGTTTGAGTAGGGAAGAAGAGAGTATATTTTAATTTTGATGAATAAAATTTAAGCAAGCTTCACTACTAATAAAAACTTCATTTTTTAAACTATAAATTGTATTTGATACATATCTTATTTCATTTAGTTTGGACTCGTAGTCCCATGAGGTCAATCCATCTACATTTAATTCCTTTTTGTCCAATAAATAATAAAGTCTGACCCTTCTCTCATTTAACTGATCATAAATCTTTCTTTAAATATTTAGGCCCGTTTCACTTGATAGGGTTACTCCTTTCTTTTCCTTTATTAAATCCAACTCGTTTCGTTCACTTATTATTTCATTGCAAGTCTTTGCAACCTTTTTTTTTCTTTTAAGATAATCAACTACAATCCTTATGATATCTAAAACTATAGATTCTTACTGAACATTTACAGGCTTTTTTTATTGTATATTTTAGGCATATTTAGGTGTTTTATTTTAAATCCTACCTAAATCACCAACTCTTAGACTTTCATCCGTGTACTTTATTTTTAATTCATTATCATGCTTTTAAAATTCATTGCCTAATTTTCTTTAAAAAAATTTCAAATTTATAAAATCTTATTAGACTTAAATAATTACTTAGGTGGATAAAATATAGTGCTTAACACCTTCATTATTATAAAATTGAGTCTCATACTCTTTTTTCGACATATTCTATATCTTTCTTTAATAAGGTATGATAACAATTCTATAAAATACAATTTAATGTTTGATCTCTTTTTTTTATTAAATGTGTAAAAAATGTACGTGATATAGAATATAGTCAACATGAAAAAGTGATCTTAGGAGAAAGTATCTATTTTTTACTTTTTGAAGGAACAAAAACGATCGTAATCCTGAATCACCCTATCAATTTAACATGTTAATCCACTATTCTTATCAATAAAAGGTTTTAACGTATGATTAAGCCAATAAATTGATTAATTATTGGTTAAATAAAATAGTTTAGTTAGTTTGATTTTTCAATCATCACTTATTAGTATTGTTTTTCCAAAGATAAGATGGTTAGAGGAAGATATAATAAGATACAGGAAAAGCATATCTCAAGGTACGTAGACGAAGGTAAAAAGCAAACATGGATAGGAAAAAAGGAATGTTCCCTCCTCAGTGGAGGCTAATATCAAAACTGTCAC
Source organism: Erythroxylum reticulatum (assembly GCA_025504915.1). NCBI lineage: Eukaryota > Viridiplantae > Streptophyta > Magnoliopsida > Malpighiales > Erythroxylaceae > Erythroxylum > Erythroxylum reticulatum. The sequence goes on along the minus strand of JANSVA010415735.1, from coordinate 8,163 downwards.
GACCTTAAACATGGTGGTCAATTTTTCAATCAACAATCTCAAAGCCCTAGAGAGTAAATAATCATTTCACTTTACTGTAGGCAAGAGTGTAAATCCTTCAGCTGCTAAATCCAAATCTAAAGGATATTTGATTCTTTGCCTATCACAATAATTCAACAGCAATAACCTTCTGGAAATGAGGCCTTGATGGGTTCCTTTACTCTTAGGAGAGGCTAAAGATGTTCCCAAACACTGACAACTTTCACTTACAAACGATTGCAAGTGAACATCCTCTTTTTTCAACTTAACTGGAGCATTATGTTTAATGCTAATATATCCTCATATGTTAGATAAATCGTAACAAACTAAGATTTTCCAACCAAAGTGGAACAGATCCTACCTACGCCTTCCCACTTTAATTGAAAAGTCTAAGAAAGCTATGAAAAACATCTTTATGGATCAAATAAAATGAAGAATCTTTACTTAGCAAGATTGATTCATATCTTAAATCAAAAGGGTCCTGATCATTAAGTCAATAGCCCGAGCTTTATCCAACTACTGCATTTCAATGAACCATCTTCCTCTAAAAATCTGTAATAAGATAAATAACATGATCAACAACTTTTAACAGGAGCCATAAGACGTTGTAAGGAAGAATCCTGGCTTAAATAAGGAAAAATATGTAATAGTAAAAAGGATCGCGACGTTGGGTTTCGAGACCGACCTTACTTCAATATCTCCCTTCTCGCCAAACAAGGCTGGCAACTACTTTAAAATCCCTATAACTTGTGTGAAAAAATATTGAAAGCCTTGTATTTCCATCATGTCTACTTTTTAGAATCAAGCCACGTTAAAAGAAAATATACTCTTCTGCTAGGCTAGTATCTATAGTTCTCCTTTTGAGTTCTTGATAAAGGATATCATTGTATGCTAGAGGATGGAAAAAATATATATAATTTGGTAAGATTGTTAACTTCAGTCCTCTTCGGGTTTCAAAGTCCCTACTCTTGTTAATAGGTTGCATTAGAATGCAACTATTAGTGAGATAATTGATATGAATGCCAAATAATAAAAGAAAGATTTGATAAGCTCCACATTTTACATAGAGGAAACTACCATCATACTCTAGCTTGTTCCTTGTAATGAGTCTTGTAATGAGCATTCAATGGATCAATTACGTTAGAATTTTAAAAAGAGTGATCGATTTTTAGTCCGTTCAGCCTATCACTTCGTCAAAGCCTATTCTAAATCCTCTAAGGATGAGAGTTCCTCTTCTTCTCTAACCAACTCTATCTTTATGGTAATTAAACTGACCTAAGAAAAATCAAGATTTTTCATTTGGATACATCGTCTATTGGCTGTAATCTCTTAATTTGAGATTAATTTTATATTATTCACGTAAAAATGATGAAAGCTAGCTGTTTTCATCTCCTCTAAGGCTCCACGTTGATCAATATCGTATCAGATTTTTGAGGAAGTGGTTACTCTTAATGTTCCATCATGTGGACCATGAAGCCTTTAGGTCTTATTTCGTGTTCCTTCAGTTTTTTTAATTATTTTGCGAGGCCATCATGTTCAATTCCCTTACATTGGACCCTTTGGTGATTCTATTAAAGCATTACAACATAACAAGTTTTTGGCAACAAAAAATTTCGTTGTTGAAAGATAATAATTTGTTGCAAAACATTTTTAATGACGTAAAACTTCGTCGCACAAATAATCACCAAATTCCGGTAACAAATAATTATCTGCAACGTTTTCGTGAAATCATAACCTAATATATTTTTCTAGGATCACAGATCCGTTGCAAAAAGGGATAGGTGAGGAGAAATTCCAGTAACAAATAATTATCCGTGACGTTTTCGTAAAATCATCGCCCAATATATTTTTCTAAGATCATAGATCCGTTGCAAAAAGGGATAGGTGAGGAGAAAGAAAATTGTCACAAATGACATACCGCTACGTTTGTTTTTGGTGGCTAAACGTAATTAGCTTCGTTAGTGTAGGTTTAGGTAATATTTAGCTACGTTTTTCATAGTGTAGCTAAAGGTTATTGGCGACGTTTTGTAGAACATAGCTAAAAAGTTTTAGTAACAATTTTGTTATTGTAGCTAAAACCTTTCAGTGACGAATTTTTATTTTTATGACATTTTCTTAACAATTTATCATTTAATTATAATGATTGATAACATTTTTAATTCATCTTATTGTTTTTAACATTTTTGAACTATAACAAAGTAACATTGTTTAAATTATTGTTGGTAACATTGTCTGAATTATAATTAAGTAAACTAAAATGAAAATAAAAATAATTAAAAAAATAGATGCATTTTATGTAAAAAATACATTTTAATTACAAAAGTTAAGCAAATTTTCTGTATAAACTAAGACTCCTCATCATCACTACTACTTACATACTTTAACTTAAGTATTTGTTTGACTATCTTTTTAAGCTTCGTCAACTCTCTTTCAGTACAATCTAAGTTTGGTTCATTACATTGTAATTTTATTTTAGTACGCTCTAACTTTTTTTTGTACAATCTAACTTTTCTTTATTATATTGTAACTGAGCTTTAAGTGTTCAATTCTTCTCTTAAAGCATCGTTAAATATGTTGGTCGTGACAATGATGAATCAATTGGCTTGGGGTCATATCCAAGACCTTTGATGTATCCCGATCTTGTACTAAGGACGTTGTTATAAATGTAATATACATTAGGCTCATTTCTGTTAGGCAATGATCTTTGCAATAACTCCTGAATCTTATCCTAAAATTTAAAACACAAAATTGAGATTTAATTCAAATGTTATTAGTTACTATTACATAAATAAATAAATTTACAAATTAAATTTTGTATACTTACAAAATTATGTTGCACATCCTCTGATGTCCATCCTTCACATTCCTTGTAGTGTGTCAGTTTGTAGAGTGTGATCCTATCACCCTCTTCTCCATGTAGCTGACTCTGATTTTGTTTTTAAAAAAAAAACATAATAAATAATATTATATTTACTAAGATAATAATAACTTTTAAACAAAGAACTTACAAATTCTTATCGTACGACATCAAATGATTTGGAGCCAGTGTTGTGAGGAGTTTTCTTTTTTCCTCTGTTAACCTTGACTTTCTCACACTTTTCCTAAATAAAGAAAAGAAATTGTCATTAAATTGTGTAAAAAATTAATGGAAGCAAATGTGAATAGAAAAAAGGCAAACTTTAACCTTTGCAGAGACCCAATAATCTCACATTTCACTCCAATTTTTTGGAATCACCCATTTGGGAACATGTCTCCTTACCTCCTTATCTGAAGGAAAAGACTTGTAGTGTTTATGGAGTCGATAACGATGATCCTTCATCCTTTATTTCAATAGTGAACTCACACAGCTTGAACCTTCAGGGTTCTTCATATCGACAATATTGAGTTTTATCTGTGAACAACACGTATAAGTTAGATTAGTCTTTAAATATGTAAAAAAATTCATATAATTAAATAAATTGAAAAATTACCAAAACTTTTTCCAAAGCATTTTGTAACACGTTGTCTTCCTTCAACTGCTTGGCATTGTGAAGGCAAGACAATTCATTCCTACGATGAACTCTAACTCACTAGATAATTTTGCTGATTGGATCTTGTTAACAGGGCGATGTTGCCTGAGGTTAATATGGACATACAACTTCCTATTTATTGCTACATTCATGCGTTGCAACTCAAAACCTTAAGTGATACTTTTATGTCTTTTTCTTATGTTAGTATTGGAACTGACAACAAAAGAATAATGATAAGAGGAAACACATTAAACATGTAAATATATATTTGAGCATAAGTCTAATTATGGGTGGTAAAGATTAACAGACCTAAAGATCTCTCAACAGTAGTCGAGGTAGATAAAGGTTGTTACTAACTAACTTCATTGGTGGATGAACTTGGAGGTTATTATTCGATAGGGTCGGATTGATCTAGTTGTTGTTAGTTCGGATCAATTTCCATAGTTGTCACCTTCTTTCCCTTGTTTCTACCAGGTGTCATAATATTGAATATCTATAAATGAAATATCAACATTATGCATAATCTTTACTCAAACATCAACATTCCGTATTAATATAAGTTAAACATGAACATTTCGCATAAATATAAATTAAACATCAACATCCGCAAAAAGCATAAGTCAAACATGAACATTTAGTATAAACATAACTCAAACATTAACAATCCGCTGAAACATAACTGAAATACACACCAACATTCTGGATAACATAACTGAACCACACATCAACATTTTGTGTAACATAACTCAAACACCAACATTCTATATAAACATAACTCAGACATCAACTTTCCACATAACATAACTAAAATACCAACATTCCGCAAAAACATAACTCAAACACACGCCAAAATTTTGCATATCATAACTTAAACACCAACATTCGGTAAAAACACAACCCAAACACACACCAACATTTTGCATAACATAACTCAAAGACCAACATTTCTCATACATAACTCAAACACCAACAATCCATATAAACATAACTAAAAGAACAACAATTGCATAAGCATAATTCAAACACCAACATCCTGCATAAACATAAGTAAAACATTAACAATACAAATTAACATAAGTGAAATATCAACAATACAGATTAACATAACTCAAACATCAACATAGCATTTCAAACAATATAAACAATTTATCTACCTTCAATCATCATGATCAAAATTTGGAAAACCATCATCATTAATTACATTATCATTAGACTCTTCATCATTAATATATTTGGCCAAAATATCTTCATTGTTATTTAATTCATCCTTTGTGTAGTCTTCATCTCTTTCCATGATAAGATTGACTTGTACTTCATCCAGTTGTACTTTATTGGGATTAACATCTCTCCTATGGAATGATAATATATCTACATCTTCTATTTAAATAGCTTCATTATTCAACTCTGATTCAATCTCTTAATATACTTCATCTCCATCCTCACTTATTTGACCATGATCCCTTTCACAAAAATCGAAGAAATTTCGGTGTTGAAACTTTTGAACAACCTTCCAATTGCTACCCAATATAATAACTTTGAGGTTGAAAACTTGCTTCACTTGACTTGCAAGGACAAAAGGGTCATTATCATACGATATCTTACTAACATTGATGCTGGTAATATTCCCTTTCACTTTCATGTCAGTAAGATTAAACCATTTGCACTTCAATAGAACAACCTTCTTATCCTTGATGTAGTGGGTCTCTGTTATTTTATAAATGACACCGTATAAGTCAATAAAATCGTCATTATGACATCCCTCGAAAACAATCCCACAATTCTAGTTTCTAAGTCGACTGTCTCGATCTTGTATGTGAAATCTAGCAACTTATATAGTTTTCCTATACATATGAGGCCCACATGTCTAAGAATATAATGTTGTTGTCACCTTTTACATGTTACGGTTATGTAATCGTATCATCTGTATGACAAAATGAGCTTAGAAGTTAATATGACATACAAATTGTCATAAGTTTATAATATTCCATCAATATATAACTTACTCGATTCCTAAGACATAATAAGAACTTAAGCTTATGTCTTTCTTCAACATTAACAATCCCTTTTCTTTAAATAGACTATTTATACTCCTTATTTAAAAACGTAAATATAGATTAGGAAATGAGATTTAATCACAAAATTATAATATGAATGTTTGAATCAAAAGTAATATACATACTCCATATATATATATCGACTTCCTCACAATTGTTCAAAATATACTAATAGGTGATTTTGAATTCGTCTTTAGTTAACTCCACATAATTTCCCACACCAAGTGGCTTTACTTCTAGGAGAAAATTGACAAGCCACCATCTTGATCAAAATCAAAGTTACATTCCAGTCTATTAAATCTTGTCTCCATATCATTTAAATACTTCGAACAAAATGTCAAGCATTCATTCACTATATAAGCCTCTGCAATAGAACCTTCAGGTTGAGCTCTATTAAGTACATAATGTTTAAGAGAGCATAAAAACCTTAACAAAATATAAAGCATTAGCAATTGTTACTAACAAATAACTTTTAAAAATCTTTCAATCAGAAACATCCATTGAAATTTAATTGGTCCATAGAATTTACTTCGTATGGTAAGTGAATTGTTAAGTGAACCATAACATCAAAAAAAGATGGGGGAATACTAGTTCAAGGTTATACAAAATCAAAGCTATGTCTTTTTTTTCAATTTTTTCAAGCTCCTCAACTTTAAATTTCTTACAACATAGTTACTTAAAAAACTCATCCAATTGACCTAAAGTTACAAACCCATCCTTGGGCAAACACCCACATATTCCAACAGGAAGTAATCGTTGCAAAAGTATATGACAATCATGACTTTTTAACCCTTATACTTTTCCTTTTTTAACATTCACACAATGGCCTATATTTGATGCATACCAATCAGGAAACTTGGCTAATTGAAGAAATTGACAAAAATATTGCTTCTCCCTTTTTGACGTGTTGTAAGAAGCAGGGGGAATAATGTATGACCCATCATCTCTTCTTTTCAAATGTAAGTCTTTTCTTATATTCATATCTTCCAAGCTAAGTCTAGCCTTAATTGTGTCTTTCGATTTCCCATCAACTTCCATCATAGTTCCTAAAATATTCTCACAAATATTTTTCTCAATATGCATTACACCAAGATTATGCCTCAATAGTAATTCCTTCCAATACGGTAAATTGAAATATGCTTTTTTAATTCCAATTGAGCTTAACATCATTTCTGTTTCGCTTTCTATTACTTGGGTGTTTGTTAGCTTTAATGTCACCTAAATGTGATAGCCAGGTAACTATAAAGGAGCTTCACCTAATTCTAATTTACCATTAAACAATTTGCTTCTTTGCCATCTATGCCTATATTCCAAGTAATGATAATGTACCATATAACATATTTTACTTCATAGCCTCATTAAATAAGTTTGATGGTTACATGCATAACAAGCCATATACCTTTAGTGCTCCCCCAAACAAATTCCCATAAGCTAAGAAATCATTTATAGTCCACAAAATAGCAGCACGTATTATAAATATTTCACCTTGAACAACATCAAAAGTTTGTAATCCACCCTCATATAAATTGTTAAATCATCAATTAAGGGTTGCATGTATACATCGATATCCTTACCAGAAGTAGTAGGTCCTAGAATAAGCAAAGACAATAACATAAAAGGCTCCTACATTGTAATGTCCCAATATCCCATGTTAGGAGCTATGACCCCGAAATAGTGTATACTGAGAAGTTAGAAGTGCATTTGATGGCGTGTGGTGGTCTAAGGTATCTAGAAGTGAAGGTTATGGTGTTTAGGAATGATGATTGAAGTTTTGTAAAAATTGGACTTTTCCGAGAATAAACGAACAAGCAGAATGTAAGGCGAATTTAGACAAATGGCTTGGAATTTGGAGGTGATTCTTGAACAAAAATTGTAGAATAGGATGTGGGATACAATTTTGGTGAAGGAATCGTGACAGTCTGATTCTAGAAAAGAAGTTATGAATTTTCTTGATGGATTCTGGATTAGGAAAGTGCTGAAGCTACGGGCTCAACAGTTAGACGATTTCAAAGTATGTTTCTGGGCAAACAGATGGCGATTTTTGGGTGGTTCTTGAGGCTAAATTGAAGTTCAAGAAGTGAAATACAACATTCAAGAAGGAATTTTGTCGAAATGATGAGCAGGGAAAAAGATATGATTTTTCTTGTGTTGGATGTTCTGGATTAAGAATCTGGGTAGATTTTTAGGAAATGATACAAAAGGGCTTGATGTGAAGAATTTGACTGAAATGGAGGTTTAAATGAATGAAAGGAAAAAATCAGGTGAATAAGGAAAGATAATTGAGTATTTTTGGACTATACACAAAACCCAATTGATAGTTTTTGGAAACTAACAAAACCTAAATAAAGATGATAACTTGCAAAAGCTAATCTCTCTCACGAATTTAATTTGATAATCTTTTCTTAAATGTAGGAGAGCTTTACATCACTATATATAAGGAAATAAGGCAAAAGAAAAGGACTGATGGAGAACAACATAATTCAGTTTCTCACCAGCCATTAAGTTACCATAAAACAACATTAATAAGGAAATAAAATAAACATAACTCAAGATAATAAAAGATCTGATCATAAAGGAAATAA
>JANSVA010415706.1:0-21900 GCA_025504915.1 Erythroxylum reticulatum | reverse complement strand
TTGAATCATATAAGGATAATACACTATACATTGGTGCTTTTAGACTTGATTAGGGCTTAAAATGAACTTAGTTTGATATTGAATCAACTGGTTAAGTGTACGATGAGTTAAGGTTGATAATTGATGTTATAACTTGAGGAATGGATTGCTTGATATCAATGTATATGAATTTGAGAAGTATGAGTTGTTAATCATATAAAGATGTCCTTATAAATGCAAATGTGATTAAAAGGATATAGGTAATGAATTAGGCATGATTGAATGAGAATTGGAAAATTTTGCAAATATAACGCTAAAAAAAGATTGGTGAATGTATGATTGATGAATTAAGAGCAACCAAACTTACTTAAGGCATAACCTAATTGCAAATAGGATACATGCAAGCTATGATGAATGAATGAGCAAGATTTGTGAATAAGGTTACATACTTGGGATAATCAATTGTTCATGCATTGAACATAACACATATACATGTGTATGATTGAGTACTCATTTGATTAAAGAAGTTAGTAATGTGTAAATATTTGTGTATTGTATGATATAGAAGCACAAATTGACCGACAACATCTAGGCATTGCTGGATCGTCAAGGTAATAACTAATCTAGAGCATACTATGAGTCAATCTGGATATTTTCACTATATTTGATTTGTTTTTATCTAAATTCCAATTATTGAATTATTACCTATGAGATTGTGATAATTCTGGACATTGATAGTCTGAGGAGTCCAATATTCGAGAATGTATTGGAATTGTTATCTACTTGTACGTGAACATGAAAAATGAGTGCTCAACTGAATGTTAAATGTCAGACTTAGATCCGATGAATGGGATAAATAACTGTGCATACTAAATGAAAACAATTGATAGTATGTTATGTAAAATGATGCATTTCATGACATTGATATATATGATCAAATAAAGAAGTTGTGACAGGAGTGACCAATGTGAAAAAGAGCTTAAAGCTCAAGAAATGTGCAAACAGAGCCACAGGCTTAGTTATTGATAAGCCTGGTATCCACAATAGGTATGAGACAGTATCTGAAATGAGCCCAGTATCTGCAACAGATACGGAACAATTAAATAGGCACTCAGTCATAACAAAAATAAAAATAGAAGTGGAATCTCATGTGCATTTGCATATACATATCCTTACATTTATCCTAAGAATGAATAGAAAGAACCATTGATTTGTGTTGAATAGTGATATGAAATACCTATGTATATGTTGATGATATAAATGATTAAGATAAGTGATTGGATTGCTCTGAGATGACTTTATGAAATGCTTATAATCCTAATATGCTTGTGAAATATGATATATATATTATGACTTAGTATACAAACTGAGTGATGTAATGAATGAGAATTGATTCTGAATAATGTGATATATTTATGAAATTGGTTTTATACTCTTGATATTTGTGTTTTGACATGGGTGAGCACAACAATGATGGTTCACTCACTGAGTTTGCAAACTCATCAAAATTGCAACATTGATTTTCAAGTACTGGAGAGACCTAGCTTCTAAGGCAATCTAATAGCAGTTTAGTATTGTCCATTTTGAAATCAATAATGGCTTAAAGGTCTAATCAGCTGATCTCTAAGGAGTTTAGTTAGAATGTTTCTATTAGCATCCCATTTCATGTTAGATATTTTGTGTAGGACAACAAACTCTCAGATGTTTTGTGATGTAAAAATGTGGATTATAAGATGTAATGTTACAATGTAAAAATGTAGATTATGAGATGTAATGTTACAATGTAAATTATGTTTGCGAATAAAATGGGAAAAATGATTTTATGAATATTTTGTGTATGATGCCTTGAATATGATAATGTGATTACTCTAGCATGCCATTCTTATGGGGTATGTTCTTGGATATTTTTTGGAATGTCGGGTATATGTCTTATAAGAGTGGGATGTTACACTCTACATTTTAACTAATCAATTTCAGAACTCATAATACTTGATATGGGATGCTCACATCATATGACACCATACAATGATTGATTTGTGTCTTGCACATAGAAAACTTTGTCACTATCTAGTTTAGGGATAATAAAGCTTATAAAATTATCATAATATGATATGGTTAAGATGTTTATAGGCATTGTTAGACCGTTATATAATGTTCATCATATACTAGATTTAAGGAAGAAGTTGATTTTTTGGCACCTTACATACAAATGGTGTCAACTATAAAACCAAAGAGGACAGCATCAAGGTGGTGAAAGGTGGATTGACTATGATGAAAGGGTTATCTATAAATTGATGGGCAGTAAAGTTATAGGCAGAGAGGTTACTACTTTGGAGTCATATGATGATAGTATCTATAAATTGATGGGCAGTGAAGTTATAGGCAGAGAGGTTACTACTTTGGAGTCATATGATGATAGTACTATGTTATGCAGCATACGACTAGGGAATATAAGTGAATAACGGATTATTGAATTTCATAAGTGAAGCTATTAAAGAGCATAAAACATTGTAAGTTATATTTTTACAAGTTTTATATTCTTAATAAATAGTTTAAGCAGACATATAAGACCAACAATCACAAAATTAAAGTAATTCTAGATAATATATATATATTGATATATAAGGTCCTACTAGAGTGATATCGTTGAGTAGATTTAAGTATTCTGAGACACCTATTGATATTTTTCTTTAAAAATATAGGTATAATTCATGAAGCAAAAAATAACGAAGTTTAAGGTATAAAAGGTTGTCGTGGAGAAATAGAAAGGTAGAAAAATCAAGTAATTGATACCAAATAATAGTATTGTGTATATGGACTCATAATAGAACATCACAGATGGCAAGTTATTAACAATTCATCCCAAAGAGTGGTAAAAGAAGTGTAGATAAGAAGTAAAGTAGATTTCTTTGAAATTAAAACTTTCAATTGTCCTACATTTGTGCACATTTCCAATAATGAGAAGTCAAAATTTGATTCAAAAGAAGTCTATCTTCATTTACTACCCTAAAGTTATGAAGGAATATAAATTTTAGGACCTAACAACTAAAGTTATAATGATTAATTAGTATGTATTATTTAATGAGTGAATGTTAAGAAAATATATAAAGAGGATGTGCCAACATCAATATAAGGCAACATGAAGGAGGTATAATTGCAACTAAGACAACTTGTAGTATATATGAAAGAGGCTAGAAATTCCATCTCAAAAGATATATCAATGTCAAAAGAAAAGCATTCACACAATATAGCCATGAATAAAAAAAGATGCACTATTAGCCTACCAAACATATATGGTTAAGAAGATTTAATACATCCTTCACGCTCATCATAATTAATTCGAAACCAAATAACTTTTAAGAGGCTATGAATAGTTATGAGAAGGATAGAAAGAAGAGCGTTATGGTAGAATATGTAGTCTAATAAAAAATAGACATTGGAGTTTATACATCTTCTTAAAGGTAGAGGCATATAGAATGCAAATAGGTATATAAGAGGAAGCTAATAGTAGCCAAAAAAGAAGAAAAAAAGTTCAGGACTCAATTAGTGGGTAAAAGATATGCAAAATGAAAGGGGATTGATTATGATGAAATCTTTTTCCCAGTAGTTAGTCAAACTTTCATTAAGATTTTAATGGCAAAAGTTTCAAATTTGGATACGAATTTAGAGCAAATGGATATGAAGACAACTTTTTTTATGTTAACTTGGAGGAACAAATTTACATAGAGTCTCGAGGGGTTTGCTCAACCTAGAAAAGAGCATTTGATGTATAAATTGAAGAATTCACTAAGTTAAAGCAGTCTTTGTGGTAATGATGAAAAAGGTCTGATTCTTACATAATTTGAATTGGTCATAAAAGATGTGGGTGTGATTATTATGTATATATTAAGAGTATTAATTATGGTCACTTATTTTTTATATATATTAAGAGTATTAATGACAATCATTTATTTTTCAACTACTATAAATAGATGGTTGTTGATTTTTGAAAAGGGTATATATGATATGAATAAACAAAAGACCTTAGTAGAAAAAGAATTTGGATGCTTCTAAAAAAATGTCAGGAATGAAGATTTTAGAGGGATAATATCTCTAGAAATTTATGATTACCTCTTTCCAATTATATTGAGAAGGTATTAGATAAATCTAGAATGAAGAGGTCAATAACATGTCTTTAGGCTTTATTTAGAATAATACCTAAAAATAGATTAAAAGGTCAATAATATATCTAAGGTATGAAATGATAGTACTTTTGGATGTCTAATATATGCAATAGTTTGTATAAGGACATATTTGGATCATTAATACCATAATTTTAAACTACATGCACATGATGTTGTTGTGCTAACACTGACGAGTATAAGTCAATCCCACAGTTACTATAATTACTAGTGTTATTTGTTTTTCTATTATCTAATCTAATAAATAAATGATAGGATTAGAAAATAATAAATAAGAAATAAGAAATAGGAGTTAATAAGAAAAATTAATAGATAACGACAAACAATTAATAGATAGATAAGATTTAGATGTAGAATTCCCGTAGTATTTCGCAATACTTAATTTTATCTTGATTAAATGAATAATCCTATTTACTTTGACATTTACAATTCCTAAATTACAACCTTATTCCTTCTTAAGACATATGATCCATATTCTTAAGCTGATTGATTGAAATCTTTTTCTAATCAAAATCCTTAAAAATGCATTAACTCACCTTGTGAATTCCCATGTTAGGTTTGATCCTAACTCAAAAAGATCATGTAATTTTCTCTTGACTAAGCACATACAGCCCTTATTATTCACGTTAAGATCTATACATAGAAATCATACCTCAATCTTAATGTATGAATCTAGTTGTTGAATATCCAACTCTCATTTTTTTCTATCTAATTAATATAAGAACATGAATAAATCTCAAGAAAATTAGGTATTTCATTAAATCAAAGATCGAATCAAAACATAATTATAGGGTTCATCACATCTAAATATATATCCCAATTGAGTACATCATAACACAAAGACAACCCACAAAGAACATTAAAGAATCAAGAGATAAGAATGAGCTTATAATTCTTAAATCTTGATCCTTCTTGATTGATCTTGATGGAATCTTGATTTCTTCCAAGATTGCTTCAAGTTGATGTGATCTTTAAGTGTCCTTATCCTTGGGACTAATTTCTTGTCCTCCTACACAACTCTTTCTTTCATTATTCTTTTTTAATACTTTTAGATTTTATTTTGATCGTAGGTCAAATACGTTCCTGTATTAATTTCTGTGTTTCTTTATACCCCTCTTGAATTTTTTTTATAAAAATTACTTTCAATATAAGTCTAATACAACTATGTGTTAGTTTGACAAAACCTCATATTTGTTCCATTTTGGTTTGACAAAACACGAAAAGAAATATAATGAAATAACATTGAACATGGACAAAACACAAGTTGAATATGACCCCATATTGGTCCCCCTATTCCAAAACACAGCCTCATATTAGTCCCTTATTCTAGAACACACCCCTACGTTGGTCCCCCTATTCCAAAACATAGCCCTATGTCAATCCCATTATTACTGCTATATTTTGATTCCTTCTTCTAAAATCATCCCAAAATCATTTTAACTAAACTCAAACTTGGACGAATTCATTCACTTTTCATTGGAAAACTAGAAAAGACACGTAAACAAAATATAAATCAAATTAAGTGTCAACACCTATATAAATCATTAAAACACAAGCTAAATGCTCTGTAAATTATACTAAAAATATAGTACAATTAGCACTTATTAAATTCATCCACACTTAAACATTTTCTTGTTTTCAAGTAAATCGTTTTCATTACTCGTAACTTAATAAGAAGAAACTTTGGAAAAATAATAAAACACTTCAAAAAGTTCAATCGATATTTTTCATTTTTTATTAATTGAAAATTTTATTGAATTGTTAATTATTTAGCTACTTGTAACAAATTATAGACCAATCCAATTTTCTCCATAATTTTTTAAAATTTAATCCAATTTAAACCATTCAACTTAATACATAAAACAAATATACATGAGAAAAATGCTTCATTTTCATACTTATTATTTAAAATAAAAAATTAAATTTAAATATACGATAAGAGTATTTAGAACTTGTTTGAAAAGTTAACCTTTTTATATGAGAGTAAATACCTTGTCATGAATATTTTCAATTACTTAACTAGATCATTATTTCAAATGGATACTAACTCTACTCTTTAATTTCAACCTTTTTTACTTAGTTTGAAGCTAATGAAGTATTTATTTAATGCTTTATTTATATTTATATTTTTATGTAGGATTATGAAAAAGCCTAAGAAGGATTCATATTTAACATAAAGTAACACAATGTATCTGTAAATTATACTTAAAGTAATATAATCAAATGAAGTATCCATTCTCTAATTTAATGAACCAAATTGAAATTAACTTAATTATCAAAACTTATAACTATTTACCTAAACAAATCAAATCATGATCACAACTAAACTCATAATGAATCATCTTGATCAATATCCATTTTGAAAAAGATTTCTTAAATTATTCATTATTAAGCTATTAATAAAAAAATTCACTAGCCTAACTACTAATTGTCCCCCTTCCCCACACTTAAGTTATACCATGTCTTTAATATACAAAACTTGTAAGAAAAATGAAAATATGAATAATAATGAAAAAAGGGAGGATGTAAGGATAATCAGTACTCTGCTAGAAATAGAAGTCATCAACCTTATTTGATGCCATCAATATCTATTAAGCATGATATTTATCTAGAACGTAGGGGATGATGTTGCCTATATATCTTGCAAAACTCATCAAATTGCATCTTAAGTACCAAAATCAAAATTATTAGTCTAAAAGTAACAAATACTTAAAACACATACAACAAGAATTACATACTAAGTAAAACATCCTAATATTAATTATAAAGGATTTCAAAATTTGCTAAATTGAAACAAAAAACATAAGCGGTTAGGTTACCTCCCAACTAATGCCTCTTTATGAGACTCTTAGTTGGACTTCTTTATAAGTACTTCGCTCAACCTGGATTTATAATTAGCAATTTGCTTCCATTTTTCTTCCAAAATAAGGTCTTATTAGCCTATAAAATAGGTTAAATAATGTAAGAGAATAAAGACATATGGTATCAATTTAAGTAAATATGCTAATTCCATTTTTAGTAACAAAATGCTAATATAATACGAGATAATAAAACCCCCTAGATCTTTGATTGTTTATCACATTTTGTTTTATGAGAAGTAGGATCCCTCCATACTTGAGATGATTGTCGATAATTCCTTAATAGCCTCCTTCTTTGGCTTGTCTTCTTTCTCTTCCTCCTTCTCTTTTAGATAAAACACCTTGTATCTCATTGAAAACAAGTTGAACAAGTTGTCATTTGGAAGTCTTATATTATAGATATAGGCTATAAGATCTTTAGTTTCTTAGTAGCTAGAATCAAAGGTAGCAATGGCATTCATAAAGAGGTCCTTGAGATGTTGATCTTCCTCTTGCTATTGTTGCTATAGAAATTTAGGAGAAGCTTGACCATTTTATGCAAAGTCAGGATAGTTGCTCTACCTTAGATTATGAGTATTCCCATATAGGATATTTTGAAGCCAATTTCCATAAAAATTGGCTACCTGGTTTCCATATGTAGTATGATGCTTGAATTCCATGATTAGGGTGGCCACCACCACAAATATCATAATGAATATCTAATATAAGTTAAGCTTCCAAATCTATGTTACCATGACTCTCATTATATTGCCATAAGTGATGGCAGACTATAATCCACTAAAAATTAAGGTCCTCTCCATCATTCCATTTTGTTTTGAAGCTATGGTAATGAATACCTAAATCTTGAAAATAAGCAAGAAATACAAGATTAATAAAGAAACCTTTAAAATTGAATAAATAAACAATAGAAATAAAAGAAATAAAATTGCCTAGGTTAGTGAAAATAAAATAAAAGCACAAGCAAAAGAAGAAATGAATATATTAATAAAAATAAGGCTTTCCTAATATGACAATCCTTGAAAATGGTGCCAAAAACTTGATATCGTGTTTTCAATTATAGGCACATAGTGTAGTTACAGCTAGCAGTAATGAGTGCGGGTTAACCTTACAAGGATTATGATTAATAATATTAACTATCTTTCTTTATCTAGTATAAATAAATAAATGAAGGAATTGGAAATTAAACAATAAATAAGAATTAATCAACCAAAGTGATAGATAAGGACAAATAATTAATAGATAGATAAGAATTAGATGTAAAATGCCCTTCGAATTTCTCTATGCTTACACATATTTTGATTTAATGATTAATCCTATCTACTTAGACGGCAAGGTATTATTAAGTTACAACCATATTCCCTTTAAAGGCATATTTATATCCTTACGTTGATTGATTGAAATCTCTTTCTGATCATAATCCCCAAGACTATACTAACTTGCTGTATGAATTCTTGTAATAAGTTTCCCCTAGTTTAGAAAGATTAAGCAATTATCTCCCAATCAACCGTATATAACCCTCATTATTTATGTTATGATTTGACAATCTCAATGTATAAATCTATTTATTGAATCTCTAACTCTAGTTCCTTTAATCCAATTAATATAAGCATATATGAATAAATCTCAAGGAAACTAGGTAATTCAATAAACCAAAGATCAAATAAAAACATAATCCTAGGATTCATCACATTTAAATCTATATCCCAATTAAGTTCATTACAACAACAAAAAAAGATAATCCATAAAGAACAATAAAGATACAAGAGGTAAGAATGAGCTTATAGTTATTAAATCTTAATATTTCTCAATTGATCTTGATGGAATCTTACTTTCCTCTAAGATTACTTCTCCTTGATGTACTCTTGAGTCTCCTTGCCTTTAGGACTAGATTTTGGCCCTCCTAGACATCTTTAGCTTTCTTTTTTCTGTTTTGCCTACTTTTATTTTATAAAAACTAAGATTTGACATAGAACCTGAGCTAAACATAACCTTATGTTGGATTTCATGTTTCTTTACACCCTCTTAACTTCTTTTTTTATATAAGTTATTGTTACTATAGGTCCATCACAACCTCATGTTAATCTAACATAACCCTGTGTTGGTTTCATATTATTATAGTAAAGAATATCAAGAAATGGAATGAATAATATTAAATATGGGTTGAACACGACCCCATGTTGGTTCTAAAACACAACGCTATATTACTCTTCTTATTGGTGCTATATTTTGATTCCTTCTTTTAAAATCATCCTAAAATCATTCCAAATCAACTAAACTTGCAAATATTCATTCATTCTTCATTAGATAAATAGAAAAGGCATATAAATAAAGTAGAAATCATACTAATAAATAATTAAAAAGGCAAAATGCTCTATAAATCATGCTAAAAATATAGAGCAATTAAGCACTTATCAATCATGTTATTATTGAGGTTAGAAAGTATATGTCAAAACCTGAAAGATATCCTTAGGAAGTAGCCAAGTGGATATTTATGTACTTAAGGGATACATCAAACTATGACATTATGTTTAGTAGTCAGTAAGGTTCCTTTCAATTATGAGATATATAGATTTAGAATATACAAGAGATTTGAATAATAGGAGATCTACTACGAGGTATATCTTTACTATTACAAGTGGATGTATTTGTTGCAAATTAAGATTACAGTTTATAGTTATGACTAAGGATTCTAAGGAAGTGATACAACTTATAAGGTTAGTTAAAGAGTTGGGCACGAATACAATATGATAATTAATATGCTATTTACATGAAAAAGAACTAAATGTATCATGCAATGACGAAGAACATAAATTTAAGGCTTCATAAAATTTGTAATTGATTATATTTTGACATATCTTTTTGAAAAAGGTTCACACATCAAGAAATACATCTAATATGTTAAAAAGTTAATTACTATAGAGAAGTTTAAACATTTCTTGAATTAGATTAATATCTCATGATATTAGATATGGATAGAGCCTGACCTATAAAGAGTAAATTCTCCAAAACAGAGATTATTTTGTATAGTTTTTAGACAGAGACATACAATCTTAGAGTTTTATAAGAGAAATAAGTCTTTCTTAAAAACTTTTTAGGTGGATATGACTTGGATCATAGACATGACTAAGGATATGTCCTTAAAAATTAAAGGTGAAGGCTAAAAATATAGGCATATTAGTATGGAAGAGATATTTTTATTAAAGACATGGTTTATGATATTATTATATCATAGACCGTGTCTTATACACGAAGAAGTTAGTAAAATATTCTTACTATTTATTTTCTAAGCAATATATAAAATAAATAAAGAAAAAGACTCACTTAATATGATAATACCTACAAAACATAAAAAAGATAATGTATTGACAATGACATTCCTGTCTACTTACTCCTACATCAGAACAATCCCACTCTCAAGATGTAGAGTCTTTGCTCATGACATCGAAACTATTCTTGTAAGGAGTCTTATATTAATGAATGCGCATTATCTGGCACTCACTTATTTGTCCCTTATATTGCTAGTATTTATTTTTCACCTCTCAATTTTTTCTCTACTTGACATTTTTCCCTAATTAGGCTCACAAATATTTATATATTAATTAAGAGGCTGAATAAAATAACTTCTTTATTTTCAAAAAGTATTTAGATAGAGAAACAACTACGCAATATTGTAAGATGGGAAAAACACCCAATCATTAAACATTTTATTCAGAGTCATTGGAATTTTCTATAACTAATTTTGATGTGCATAGGCTTATTAGGAGTGTTACTTATGGTAATTATGAAAATATTTTCTTACAAAGAGCTTACTTAGGAAATAGAAAGCAAATTCATACCTTAATATTTGGCTACATGAACTTGTTTCGCTAAAGGATAAAAAATTTGCATATTAAACTTTGAGAAAGAACTAAGAAAAGGAATGCACATTAAACCTTGATATAAGTGTCAATGACATAGTACAAATTGTCATCAGTGTCAACAGTAAGATATTAGAGAGCACCATCTAGAGCATCAGACTCATATAAACTTAAAATAGAGTCAAAAGTGACTTTTATTAAATAACATTCAATAAGCTTAATAACCTTAATTGAGGTGGCACTATTTTTATTAACATCATCCTTTACACCAAAATTCTAAGGTAACCTAAGGATATAATATTAAGGGAGCAATATATATTAAGGAAAACATATAAAAAGGAAATTTTAGGATCAATAGTGTCTAGTATTATCTTAAAAGTGGTAAAATTTGAACTAGAAATACTTAGAACAAATGCTAAGGGATTTAAAAATTCTAGTTTAGAATATAGAAGATTTTCATATATAAAGTATCACCTTTGTATAGCTAAGGATGAAGTGAGATGGACTATCAAATAGGAGATATAATTAGGAAGACTTGATCACATATGCTCTTATAATCAATGTTTAGGATGTACTATCTTTTAGGAGACTAACGAAATTCAAAAGAAAGATAGACGAACATGTGATATAATGAAGGATGTAAGGTTTCACAAACCAAAAAAATTAATTACATCTAGTTACATCTTAATAAAAAAGGTTCATAATTTGGAGGATGTGACTATCATATTAACAAAGTTGTTACTTTTAGGAAAGTTTAAGCATAAATTAGACATAGTGAATGTTAGCATAGCTTGAAGCCGGTGGAGGCTTCTATAGTAAGGAGTGATTATTGGTTAAATGTAGTAGAATTCAAGTCAAGGTAAAAAATTATGAGATATACCTTAAATTTTGATGAATAATAAACTATAAAAGCTAACCAACATCGACTAGGGATATAGAACTGGCTCTAGTCTTGTATTAGTAAGAGAGATTTCAATGTCAAAAGCAAATCAATGTTAGTGTCAAAAGTGGTTTTTAAATTATGACATAAAATTTAAAAACAAGCAAATATAGATTTCACTGACCATATGCTTCAACAAAAATAAAATTTCACTAACTTTAGGCATTTATATAAATAGAGTTATATCCTTAAACTTTTTACATATAACTCTAGTCTATAAATACCATAACAAAGGTTGTATAGCAAAAAGGTTGTTTTCATGCTATTTCCGTTATATAGTCTTTCTCACAGTAATAAAAGAAAACTATATCCTTGCTTAAAGAAATAGGTGTTAGTTGCATCATAAATTATGTGCTTTTGGTTTATTATTTTTCTTCAAATATAACTTTTGTTTGTATGAAAAATGATATTATAATAATTGGTATCATAATAAGAAAAATAGGTGGTGGCTATGCTAGTTTATATATTTTTTAGTTAAATCATGAGTCTAATCAATGCACAAAAAAATAAAACCTTATCATACATGTTATAGCTATTGAGTGAATAGTTGAAGGTAATAAGGATAAATTGTTTACTAAAATGAAAATATTCCCTCTAATCATACTTTATAGCCTATTCTCTTCTAAACAAATCAAAAGTTAATAATTACATCCAGACTTTACCCTAAAAGTGACTAGAAACTCAACATTTTTATCTTTAGCATCCTCACAATCAATATTTAAGGACTTTGTTTCCATCATATGCTAAATAGGATTCTCTGAACAAGTCATAATGAAGAAGATCAACGAGTAAATGACTTTACTTTAAATATCAATAAGAATTGCACGTTTTATAGTTCAAATTTATGTAAGAGAAAGCTAGGATATGATATGCAAACGTTTGAGTTTTCTCCCATACAAAATTGTATTTAAGTTTTAATAAGTGTTACGACTGGAACGATGTCATCTTGTTGTAATTTTTTAAAGAATTAAGTGCTTATATGTAGCACTATGGTTTGATGTATAAGGTTGTATCTAATGGCTATAAAAAAACCAATAATAATGACTATTAAAATTATTTTTCTCAAAACTTTAAATTCTTTTTCTTCTTTATTCTTTTAAAATCAATTATAATTAAGCCCTAAACCTGTAATCTTATTTTTAATTGTAATATTTCAAATTAGAATTATCAGTTCTTCTTGAAAGCGAACCATGGTTGAGGGTACTGGAAACTTTATATAAGTAATATATTATCATGTAAACTTTTAAATATGTTAATCTTTGTATTTTAGAATTTAATAATTTCACAAATATAGATAGTGCACCTTAATCCATGATGAATATAGATAAATTCTTTTGAAATTCTAATCAAGATAAACTTCTTACAAAAATGGAGTTCATTTTTATCTTCTCTTAACCTTAGTTTCTTTTTTGTGAAGTTTTAAGATGGAATAAAATTGAATCCTAAATAGGTAGATAGAAAGGAGCCATTAAAACTTAAATGTCACCTTTTAACTCTTCTATTTCTTATTCCATCAACGTAAACATTAAAATAATTATTTTATTTAAAAATTATCTCCTTCAAATGACCAATAGAATTTAAATACTTAAATAATTAAGCCACAAAGTATAGGCCACTTAATAAAACTAAAATTATCTTACTTAGCCTATGTAATATTATCATGGTTTAAAAATATAACATAATATACATATAATAAAAACTAAATCCTTTTTATAGTAATAACATTAATTATAATTAAGTAAAAAAATTAGAGATGAATATAATGGTTATACATTCTTTAGTGTGACATACTCCCTTCTATGTATTCCAAAACTAGTTTAAATTTTAGTATAATCTACAATGAGATATATCTTAGTGGTCCAACAAAGATATCTTTATAAAAGGCAAACCCCATTAAAATTCGCATAGTTTTTCATATGTATATACACTAATAATAAATAAGAGGATGCTTAAATGTTAGAAATAATACAAAAATGAGTTTAGAGTGTTAAATACATAAAATTACATAATATACCTAGTAATGCCCATTCTTTTGACATGTTCATTCATTTGTTATAATCCTTTTATTTAATGGATTGACAATCAAAATATTGGTGTTAATATGATCAAATGGCATATTTTATTTTTAAACTTCTTGTTTAACGAAAAAAGTATTTTGTTATCATATATTTAGCACTCCAAATTCTTGTCATCATTTAAAAAAAAAACGATACACTATTATCATAATAAACTTTTAGTGGCTTAGAATAAAGTTCTATAAATATAAACCATGAATGGTAGCCTTAAAGCATACCAAAAATTCAAATTCTATAATGGATGCAGTAATGACAAATGTCAACATATCTGCCTTAGTCTAAATGTAGATCTGATCACATCAAGATGATCCAATCTCATATAAGTAAGCATATGCTTTTTATTTCTTAAAATTATCTCAATAATTTCTTTGTAAGTTTTTAATGTTCTAGTTTAGGATTAATCAAATATTTTCCTAACATTTTAATAGCGAAACTAATTTTGGTGTAGTGCACGTATACGCATACATTAAGCTCCTAATAATAGATGCATAAAGAATCTTTTTTATTCTTATGCATTCCAATTCATTCTTTTAGCAATAATTAAGACTAAATTTATCTTCTTTCTAAAATGTAACAATATTTACAAATCACATTTCCATTTTGAATCTCTCTAAAATATTATTGATGTATACTTTCTAAGATAATCCTATATTTTGATGTGATTTATTACAAAATATTTTAATTCATATCACGTAAGATTCCTCCTTATATCTTTCATTTCAAAATTTTTAGAGAAAAACTTTCATGTCTTTTATAATAAACTATGGTCATTAGTAGCAAGTAAAATATCATCAATATATAGGGTAGAAATATAAATTTTCTCCTATTGACCTTCAGATGTATACATTGATACATTTTTTCTTTAAATATAATAAATTTAATAAATCATTTTTAGTAAGCTTACTTAAGTTCATATGTTGACTTTTTAATTTAATAAGATCATATACTTTATTTTCATCTATGAATTTTAAATCTTTTTATATGAAGTCTAACCATTTATTATAATTTGCACTTTTAATGGCTTGTAAAAATAAAATTGAATCTTTATTAATTCCTAAATCACACTTTACCTCTTGTAAATAAACCATATAATCATTAGAAATAACTTATCTAATTTTTGTTTGAAATCTTTGTGGTGTTACTTCATGTGGCTTGTCTACAGCAGGTTCATTAATGGTGACTTTATTATTTAGGTTTTGTTCATGCAATTTTTGTTCTTATAAGTTGTCAAATTTTCCAACAACTTTAAGAATATAAACACTTAGGAAGAAATTATAGGCAAGGGAATTTGTACTCATACTTCTTAAACTAACACTTTACATTATTTTAAACTCTTACTAGTTCCACCGTTTTTTATAAATTTATCATTTTTAGTTTCAAAATTTCTTATACTATGGGTAGGAAAATAAAATATGTATTAGGCTTTTTTGGATTATCAATTAAGAATCCACTAGATTTTTTAATTCAATTTCCTTTTATATAGATCACAGATTCTTACTTCAACTAGAAAAACCTAAACATATAGGTATTGTAAACTAAATTTCCTTTCTTGTATATAGTTCAAAAGGTGTCTAAAGAACTACCTTACTAGAAACCCTATTTAATAAATACATTGCAGTTTTCAAAGCATACATTAATAAGACAAAGGTAAAGACTCCTAATTATATCCATTAAGGTACGGTTATGCCTTTTGACTATACTATTTTGTTATGGTGTAGCTGAGATCATATATATTGAGCACATATGTCAAGTTTTTTTTAAGGAATTTAGTAAAAGGACCAAGAAATTGTCTAAGTTCATTATATATCCAATAATATTCACTACCCCTATTGGATTTATCAATTTTCGTCTTTCTATCTAATTACCTTTCTACTTCCTTGGGAAACACTCATAAGGCATCCATTAATTGATATTTTTCAAGAAAAAAAATAGATGTAGCCATAATATGAAAAATAATCAATAAAGGTGATGACAAATTTCTCTTTTTTAAATAATGGAACATCAAAAGGCCCACATATATCTATGTTTATAATTTGAAGGAGCTATGCACCTTTTATGGCTTCTGTCTTAATTGTATGTTTTGTATATGTTTTTATTATAATTCAGTTAAACACAAAAGCAGTAAAGTCCAAATCTAGAAAGGATTTCATTCTTTACTAATCTAATCATTATTTCTTTATATATATATATGACCTAAATGTTTATGCCACAAGTCAACTAAAGTTTCATTTATAAAACCTTATTTAGTATCAACATTATGATGTAAGGTCAACAGAGTTTCAATAAAATGATAATCAAGCTTTAATTTGAACAAACCATCACAAAAAATACTATAACCAATAAGGTAATTATGTTTAAACAAACTAAAACATCCATTACCAAATTTAAAAGAATATCCAACAATATCAATCTTAAAGGCAATAAGTTTCAAGAAATGGTAAGAACATAAAAAGTTTCAAAAAATATCTAAATAATTTCCATTTTCTAAAATCAAATGCTAAGTTCCAATAACTTCAATTAGGACTTTGACTCAGTTTCCTATAGGCATAAGCTTTTTATTTGAATTTATAGTTTTGGTTGTAGGGAATCCATGCATCAGATTATTAACATAAGCAGTACATCTAATATCAATCCAACAATTCTTTTAAGGAACCTCTACTAAATTTTACTTCCTTCTTACATGCTAAAGTTGATGACACATTAACCTTATGTTATAAATTCTTTCTATCTTCTTTATCCTTTTTAGATTTCTTTCTAGCTCATTGATGACCCATGATATAATCGAGTAAACTCCTTGTTTGTTAAGCCTTGCTTTTGTGTGAATAAGCATATTGTTGGCCACTGATTTTTTTTATAACTAAGTATGATTAAATTGACTTTGGGGTCTCGCTAGATTTATATATGTTGGAATTAATGAGCTTGCTAATGTGGGTAAGATAATAAGACATAGGTTAAGGGAATTTAAGTATTAAAGTAGTAAGAGTGTGTAAGGGTAATTTTGCCAAGTCACATAAGTTTATAAACAATAAGGCTTTAAATGAAGGGCAAAATGGATATTGTGAAATCATTAAGGGTATAAAAGGAGAAAATGAAGGGTGGGCTTGAGTTAGAAGAAGCCAAAAACATGATTGGACAAAAAGAGAAAAAGAAGAGAAAGAAGCGAGTATGCTAGGTTTTGATTTTTTGTAGTATTAAAGAGTTTTTTTTTTAGGTTGTGCAAGAAGGGAAAAAGGTAGAGAAAGATAAGACCTTTCTTTTGAACCAAACATCCCTTCATTTGGTGAAGGTTTAAGGTATGAACATTTTAATGCTTTGTATTTTAGAAGGTTTTGGTTCATGAAGCTTAGAAAATGCATGGGTTTAAGTATTCTAGGACCCATTTTATGCATATGTTTCTTTGGGTTCTCATTTAGAAGTCTAATTAATTTTGGGATTTATATCATTGTTGAAGAAAATTAAGGGAGGCAAGAGGAGCAAGAAGAGAGGAACATTTGAGCAAGTTATAAGCAAGGAAATTCAATGTGGGTTTCACTTTTATAATTAAGTAATATGCCATTAAATTTTCTGTCAAAAAAATGATAATAAATGTTTTTCAACTACTTTATTCAAGTGCATTTATTGTTTTGTACATGTAAGAATATGCTACATGGTTGTATATGAAATGTGTTGATGATTGATGAAAAAAATTTTGAAAAGGGATTTCTCTTTAAAAAGATGCATGTTTATGGAATCATGTTTTCAAGAATGGCTTTTTTTCAAAATGTGTACCAAGTAAATGAAAAGCAAGTTTTTAAGAAGTGTCATTTTAGGCAACAAGTTTACAAGTTATGAAATATGTGTTATGTGGGTTTGTGGTAGTCCCTCAAGAATATCACGTGCACGTTGACCAAGTTATAGGCCTCTCCTGCCTACCCGCTAGTGGCACGGAGCTCTTTCATGAACTCCCTCAAGTTTACAGTTACACAGGACCATTATGTGGAAATGTGTAGTGTGTCATATTTTTGGACCTACCCAAACTATTCTGTTGTGCTTATGTGCTTATGTCATGTTAACAAGTTTGATGCATTCATGTTTTGTAACTTGTGAATTTTTGGCTGAAAATCTAGGAAACAGGCATTTTACGAACTCATTGAAAACTTTTCTATGATAAGAAAAATGCTTTCAAAAGTTTTGCTTATTCTTGTTATAAAATTTTTACCCACAGGCTTGAACTTACCCCCTATTTTCCTCCCCCACATTTAGATGATGAGCAAGATATCGAGTAAACAAAAGTCAAGGCATCACTCCAATTTTTGTATATTTTATATTTGAATCAAATTTTGTAAAGAGAGGCTTTAGTTGCATTTTGAGCAAATCATGGATTATGTACCTTCTGTATTTTGTAACTTTAAGATATTAATGTATTTGCGGCTTGAAATGCCCACTAAAGCTTTATTAGACTCTTATCTTTTGATGCAAATAGAATATAATTGCATTTTTTATCATGACTCTCTTTTAAGTTTGTACATCACATTTTTAAGTTTTCATAAGGGAAAAGTTCGTGTTCGGACTTCAAGGGAAGGTCTAGATTAATCTAGGCTGATTTAGGCAAGTGTGCCTTCTAGGAAGTTGTAGGTCTTTCCTTTAGTTTTCCAACGATAGATAGCCTAAAATTGTTAGACGTCTAGTTTAAAAGTTGTGGTCCTTAGAAGAGAAGATACTTAGGAGTGTAAAGATGTATCGTCTGTAAAGATGCATCGTCTACAAAAAGGTATCGTCTGTAAAGATGTATCATCTATGATGATGTCACATTGTCTGTGATGATGTCATTACATCTGTAGGGATGTATCGTCTATAAAGATGCATCATCTACAAAGAGGTATCGTCTGTGATGATGTCATATCATCTACGATGACATCATATCGTCTATAGAGTTGTATCGTCTGTAAAGACGTATCGTCTTAAGAGTTGCATCATCTTAAGTTGACTTTGCTTCGTCCTAAGTTGACTCTACTTCGTCTTAAGAGTTGCATCGTCATAAGTTGACTTTGTTTCGTCTTAAGTTGACTCCGCTTCGTCTTAAAAGTTGCATCATCTTAAGTTGACTTTGCTTCATCTTAAGTTGACTCTGCTTTGACTTAAAAGTTGCATCATCTTAAGTTGACTTTGCTTCGTCTTAAGTTGACTCCGCTTCGTCTTAAGAGTTGCATCGTCTTAAGTTGACTTTGCTTCGTCTTAAGTTGACTCTGCTTCATCTGTCTTTCTGCTTCGTCTGTTTACTGCTTCGTCTGTCTTTCTACTTCGTCTGCCTTTCTGCTTTGTTTGTCTTTCCGCTTCGTCTGTCTTTCTGCTTCGTCTGCTTTCTGCCTAGGTGACCAATACTTCTCCTTCTTTACACTATTCATCTGATGCTATCGTTTGCTCCATTTTTGACCCTTCAGATGATAGAATCCGCCTTTGAGGTCTCATGGAAATTGTAGATCTCAAAGTCTTCTTTCGAAACATCCTAAGATGGTATTAATCTGATATCCCAAATGACAATTATGCTAATTGCTCCAAGATAGGTGCAACATGATTGAGGTCAAAACCCTGTTTGTTTTTTTTTAGTCATAACCTTGTTATGGTATCTCCAAATGAGATGAATCTTATCTCTAATTAAACTAAAGGCATAGAGCCTCAAATGTTCTGGACAAGTCTATTTAAAATTTTAGTTTGGCGTTTCCCAAAATCTGTTTAAAAGTAGGAAAAGGCAGTTGCTTTGATGTCTGTCCTGGTATGGGCTAGCCACTCATATGGGATGGTGACTAAAGAGGGTTCCTTGAAATAACCCTATAGGATATTTTGCTCACGCTTTATGACTATGAATGTTGGGCTTCAAAATCGAGGTTCAACAGATATGGTATCAAAGCAAGAGTTGGAATTCGAAAATAGGATCTAACAGATATGGTATCAGAGCAAGAGTTGGGTTCTGGAAACGGGATCCAACATATATTTCATTTTCTTTTGTAGTATTGTAACTTATTTGGAATATAACATATTGGTGTACAAATAAGCTTTTGAATGTATTTGGTTTAGTTAAGAAATAAACCAGACTTTGAATGATTTACTTTTATACCTAGAAAATAGTTTTACTCATCAAGATCTTTAAAAGACAAAGCTACATTAAGGTCCTTAGTAAACTGGTTCAGATAGCTTTTATCGCTCCCTATCAATAGATTATCATCCATGTAGACCAGAATATATGTAATAGATGATGGAGTGTGATAAAAAAATAATGATGAATCTGAATAGTAACTACAAAATCATGTTGAAGTAGAAAGTCCTTGAACTTATTGAACTAAGTACATAGTGCTTTTTTTGGCCTATAAAAAGATTTTTGTAAAAGAAAAACATGGTTGGGATAAAGAGGTTCCACAAACCCTTACGGTTAATACATATATATGGTTTAGAGAGATCACCATTCAAGAAAATATTTTTAACATCAAATTGCTTAAGAGACCATCCTCTTGATACAGCTAAAGATAGAACAAGTCAAATCATAGTAAGATTGACCACAGGACTAAAGGTCTCAAAGAAATCTAGACCTTCCCATTAATGACATATAAACACCACAAATTGAGCCTTACATCATTTAAGAGAACTGTCTACATGCCTTTTTATACAATATACCCACTTGCTTCACATGATATTGGCATTATAAGGGCAAGGAACTAAAGACCAAGTTTTATTTTTCATAAAACCATCATACACTATTTCTATGGCAATACGTGATAGTGGTGGTTGATTGGCTTTAAAGAAACTTGAGGGTTCTTGGTCAACATCAAGAAGAGGGCGTAGTGGATATTTTGATGCAGTAAAAGCCTTGTAATCATATTGGGCTTGAGGGAGTTGTTTGAGCTCACGTAGTCATAGGATGTGATATGGCATCTGAAGGACGTAAATGCTAGTAGGGATGGTGGGGATGGGGAAGAGCAGGCAATGGACGCTTGATCATCAGAGGTATTATTGCAGTCATTACTAGCTGGCATGTAAAATGAAGCTCTATTTTATAGACTTATATTAACATAAGGTGAGGTCTCTGATGGAGGGGTAAAAGAATGAGGCAGATTAGGAGACATGGGAGCATGAAGTATCACATAAATGGAATGTTGGCTTATGAGACAATGATGAATTAACATAAGAAAGCATGGGAGGTGGTTGAGACTCTATGGCCAATTGTAAAAGTCAAAGAGGTAGGGACATAGTAAGAGTATTTAGATGATTAATATTTTTAGCCCCAACTAACTAATATATGAAAATTTATCTTCGTCAAAGACAGCATGACGCATAATCTACAACCTATTAGTTAATGGATGCAAACAATGATATCGTTTATGTTTAGAGCTGTAACCCAAAAAAATAGAAGGTTGAGACCAAATTTGTAGTTTGTTTTTGTTATATGGTCTAAGAAAAGGGTAGCACAAACAATTGAAAGTTTTTTAAAACTTGTAGTATGGTGTATGATATGTAAAAGTTAATATAGAGAGGTATATTGTAAATTTGGGGTTATTAAAAGATTTATCAAATATATCGTCATTGAAAAGGCATACTTCCATAAAGTTAGTGATAAATTTGCATGAGTTAACAATGATAAACCTTTTTGGACATTGTCCCTATGTCTTCTCTCAACAGCACCATTGTGCTCTTGATAATTGTTTGATTTTACACCTAAATTGTAACATCCCGTTACCCATGTTAGGGCTAGAATTGTGATTTCTAGGAAACTTCTAACAAATTAAGAAAATGCACATTATGTATGAGTTAATTGAGACATCTACATTTTTGCACAATCATATGACTGTATATGCATTCATTGATATTCCAGGTATAATTGAACAGAGTTATGATTGTTGGGAAAATTGTAAATTTGGAATTTAATTAGTTTGGAAAATTTATTGATTAGTGGAAGTAGATTTATATATTTGTGAAATTCGGTGAATTTAGGATTTATTTTGAAATTTATAGAGTATTATGGAAAATAGGAAAAAGAAA
>JANSVA010415690.1:0-21902 GCA_025504915.1 Erythroxylum reticulatum | reverse complement strand
AATGTTCTGTTGAATGAAAATATGAATCAAAGGATATGAACAATGTAAATTAGGTATGTTTGAATGAATTTAGAGTAATCGAAATTTCTTAAGGCTTAGCCTAATTACGAACAAGTCTTATACAAATTATAATGAATGAATGAGCAATATTTGGTAATAAGGATGGATACCTGGGGAAATCAATTGAGCATGCTTTAAATATGACGTATATACATGTGCATGATTGAATACTCATGTGATAGAACAATTAAGTAATGTGTAATTATGTGTATATTACATGAATATAAACGCTTAAATAGAACATCAACATCCAGACATTGCTAGATTGTCGAGGTAATAGCTTATTGGCGCGTATTGTGAGTCAATTTAGATGTGTAAACTCAATTCTAAGTGTGTTTCTATTTGAGTTATATATGTAGTGAGTCAACCTAGATGTTCTCTCACCATAATCTATTTACTTTGTTTAAAATTCCATTATTAAATTGCTACTCATGTGATTGTGATAATTCTGAACCATCAATTGTCCTAGGAGACTGATATTTGGGAATGTTTTGGAAGTGTTTTGTAAATGTATATGAATATAGAAATATATGTTCTCAACATGTCGGACTTAGATTCGAAGAATGTGATATAGGACTTGAGTATATCAAATGTGAAAGACTGAATGCATTATAAGTGAATTGTTGCATCTCATTATATTGAAATGCATGATTAAATAAAGCAGTAGTACCAGAGTGACCCAAATGAAAAAGAGCTTAAAGCTAAAAAATGTGCACAAAGAGTCATAGGCTCAATTATCAATGAGCCCGATATCCATAATGGGTACGGGACAATAATTAAAATGAGCCCAGTATTCGCAATAGATACAGGATAATTAAATAGGCGTTTGGTCACAACAAAGTAAAAATGAAGTGGAGTCACATATGCATTTGCATATGCATCCTTATTTATTAAATGATTGAATGGATATACCATATTGACTAATTAAATTCACATGCCCATTGAACTGAGATGAAATATTGAATGGTTGAAATCAATGAAGTATGTAATGTGATGTGAATTATTCATTTATATGACATATTTGGTAAACTGGACTATATATGTGTTAATGCGTGCTAATATAAGTGAGTAAATTGATGATGGTTTACTCATTAAGTTTATAAACTCATCAAAATTGCAGTGTTGCTTTTCAAGTTCAAAGGAGTTCTAACTCCTAAGTCGATCAAGTAGAGGCCTATTACTTATGTTTTGGAGCAAGAATGACATAAAGGTCAGTCAGCTGATACTAAAGAGTCTAGACAGTATATTTTAGTTTAACATTCCACTCATGTTGAACTTCTTGTAAAGAGTAACAATCTTTTAGATGTTGTTAGAAATGTATATATGTGAATTATGTACTGTAATGATAATGTATGTTTATGTTCAAGAATGAAATGAGAGAACTTAGTTTTTCTGAAATGTTTATGTTATACACGATGCCTAGATAAGTGATTGTGATTCGTCTAACATATCATTCCTATAGGGTATATTCTTGGATAAACTATGGATGTTCAGGCATATGCACTATGACAGTGGTGTGTTACATATTATATAGAAATTGAATCTTGCTCTAAACATGTCAACTAAACTAATAAATGAAATATACATTATTTATAGTTTTAAGATCTTGATTATTAAGGGTATAATTTTGGCTAATATGGAAATGATGAAGTCCATCTTTTATCATGAGCCTATTATAAACTTCATACTATTTTATGCCATGAAAATAAGAATATCTCTATATAAGTTTATTTGTAAAAGCAAGAGATTTATGTCATTTTCTTATCAATTTATCTTCTTCATCTACTTTGATATTTTAGTTAAGCATATTTTTTTAATTAATGAAAAAATTTTGAGCTATGAGCTAGCTATGATCAATTTCCCCCCTCCATCACTATTGTTAATTAAGTGTTAAATCTATCGCATGTTTATTGCTCTTCATTTATTGTGTTGTTTAGGAGTTTGGTAAAGATTATAGAAAGGTTGTATAAGACCTTCTTATGGGTTAGTCAAGCAGCTGGAAACTATAAATATAAGGTTAAATGAGAGGTTATGTGCTTGCCAAAGGATGAAGGTGCACTTAAGATAGTCTCAATCAAATTAAACAATAAAATCCTTATGGCAAGGAGGTTATAGAGGATCTTAAAGGAGAAGGTGTCTTTTTGGATGAACTGGGTGCATTCATATTACTTTAAATTTGTTAACTTTTTGTTAGTTTATCCTAAGTAACTTATCTTGGACTATACGGATCATTTTTAAACTTAAGAAACAGATGAAAGTTCACATTATAATAAGATTTGGTAATTGAGCTTCTACCAATTTTGACATGATAATTGATACTCTTTGGATACTCTTGTCAGTACTACTCATTATACTAATTTGAGGACACCACATATTGCCACTTTTATGGAGGTTTTATTTGATAATTCCTATAACATTGATCCTTACATCATAGATAGATTAGTTCAAATTTCACCTTTCTACAATTACTAATAAGTATTTCTAGTTTGAGCATTCTTCAGTTTCTTTCACTAATAAATCTTACAAGTTTAAATCTAAAGCTTGTAAAGTATTATGGTATAAAATTTTATGACGAAAAGAAATCTCCCTAAAAGTCTCATTGTGTGGTTAACTAGTTGACTACAATTTGGTCAATATTTAAATTTAATGCAATTACAAGACATAACTGTAGTTAGCAAAGGCAAGTATGGGTCAATTCCACAAAGAAAATAAGTACTAGTAATTACCCTTTTCTATTATCTAACCTATGAACTAGATTTTGGATTTTAATTAAAAATAAGCTAAACTAATAAACTAAAATTGGAAACAATAATGAATGTAGGATAGAGGAAATAACTTAGAAAAATCAATATCAAATAAGAATGTTTAGGTGATGAATCCCTTTAAGAATCAATAAATATTAAACCTTTATCATGCAATTATATCATTAATTATTGGATCGTGAAAACTCCTTTCTTATGTTATTGTCACGACCCAGAACCATATCAGGCACATGACAACCACCGCATAATCGGGCTAAGGATACTCATGGTATCCTTAACCTAATTATGCTAGGCTAACTGAATATCTTTTAAAAATGTTTGGACAACACAATGGTTATATTTTGAAAATCCCATAACTCAATTAAAACACTTATAAATCACTTTTAAATGCACTTCTATATTCATATTAAAACTCTATTGCAACTTTTGGACTTTTAAGTCCACTTAAGAGCAATCTTAACAATAGTACAAAAAGGTTCATACATAAGGTCATTTATAAACCACAAGACAATCAAGAGTTAATTTACAAAATCATAAAGCATATCTACATAATTGTGAGCCACTATATAACAAAAGTATAAAACAGAGACTACTCATATGCAGTAATGCCCAGAAAATGTCAAAAGATCACACGATCTATTCAGAGCTTCAAGCTCACTAAATTAACCTGCATGGTTAGAAAGCGAAGGGGTTGAGTACACTATTTATTCACTGAGTAGTAAAAACATATATTGCAAACAGAACCCGATACACACTAGATGGTCTAGATAACCTATGGACGATTTTTTTTAATGCATCTAGCATATATATAACAACCTATGAAGTGAACATACATGACATAAAAACACATAGGCCTAGTCTATGAGTCAACCTATACTGGTTAGGAACCGCATAGGCCTAGCCTATTATTCACACATCCAATGAACATAGGTTCCAGTTCCAGTACCACAAGACCAGAAGAGCATCACATGTATAAATCAAATCTCGTCGGGAAGCCAAATCTCATAATATGACAAAATAATTATGTTTGTTGCCGCTAGTCGGCCAAACTAGTGTGCACACCTACTGATTCCCAGTGTTAGCTTGACTTTCATTTGTGGTGAGTCCAGAATATGGTTGACAAGAGCATCATGACTCTAGGTGATGACCTCATTTGTGACCAGATCTCTAGGTATGCAATCACCCGCAAGTCCTGTAGAAAGGTGTCGATGCGAGGACTCGACTTTTATGTACCAACGTTAAGGGTACAGGGTTCGCTTAAACTATTGTGCCTAGCACACAAATGGCCAACCGTTACCTCACCAATCACAACAATCATATATAAATATTAACTACTAAAATCAAGTCAAGCACCATGCCTTTATTTATCATTCTAACTAATAAGATGAAACCTTGCCATGGGTCTAAGCTAAAAGAGAACACATACACGCAACATACATGACTCGGTTATGCATATGTAAGTTCCAAAACATTATTTCATGATAAAAGTCATCTTTTGCACTTCAAGTGCAAAGTTGTTCAAAAATGTAGTTTTAGAAAATAAAACATTGTCCTTTACACTTCAAGTGTAGGTTTGTTGAAAACAATATCATTTCTCAAAATATGTAATGAAAACACCAGTTTTACTCCAAGTGTAAAGAGTTATCAAAACAATGTTGTTTATTAAATACATAAGTATACTAGCATTTATTTGAGATTCAATTCTAATATGTATTACTTAGGTTCAAAATTTACATACAAGTCATCATGCATGTCTTGGGATGTCCTAATCCCATTTGAGAGATATGTTTTCCCCAACTCACTTTAAAAGAAGGTGTAAACTCCCTTGACTTCAACAATCCTCGATACGAGCTCCTTGATCTATAACTTCTTAGCCTTTAAACAAACAAATATACAATGTATTTACTACCTAAACATGTATCTTATATTTATACACCACCAAATAAGTGTATAAATCATAATATTACTATCTTTAAGGTATAGGATTTGTCCATTAAGCTTCTCACATCATTACTTCCCTTATTATTCACATAAGCCTTCTTTTGCATTTTCCAAGGAATTTAATGCCTTTGATCCAATACTTACACTTTTCAAAACATAATTAAGCACATTTTTGTCTAAGCACATTATGCCACTTCTCATCCATCTAAGCAAAAATTCAATTTTACTCTAAGTAAACAGGAAAGCCTCTTTCCAATGCATACCATTACAACCCTTAAATCCTAAGCCAAGTTCACTTAGGCATTTTATTAAACACCTAATGTGTATGACTTTCAAGTCATATTTTCAAGACTTTATCATAGTAATTCATGCTCCTATCTTGTTATATAACAAGAACTTCCAACAACAACACATTTCAGCACTCCATTCAATCCAGTTCCCTTCATTTAAGCCATATTCATTGTAGTTATACAACTCACTACATTAGTCCAAATCTTCCCCCATAATTTCGGCCGAACCTCAACCAATATACATATTCTTCATTTTTCATCATAAATTCACATTATGCATACATAATTAACACCATAGAATTCATTTAAACCATCAATTTCAAAAGATATTCACAATTTCACAAACTTTCACCAAAGAGAGGGCATCTCGATTTTGGCTTAAGGAGACTTCTCCATGACTTATTTCATTCTTCAAATCCATGTTTCTTGCATATTCAAGCATGGAGCACAACATATCTTAACACCAAACTCAAAATCATTATGTAGAGAGAGATAAAACAAAATTTACCTAAACTTTTCTTTGTGGATATCTTAAAATTCTTTAAGAATTTCTCAAATCTAATAACACCATTCGGCCATCACCAAATTTCCTTTGGTGATATCTTAAAATTCTTTGAGAATTTCTTAAATCTATCATTAAATTTGAGAAATTTTTAAAGGATTTTAAGATATCACAAAGGAAATTTGGTGATGGTCGAATGGTGTTCTTCTCCTCCTGTATTCTCCTTTCTTCTCCTTTCTTTCAAGTAAAACAAAGTGTTCTAATATTTAATAGTGGGATGCATGACCACACAAGGAAGAAGGGTCTAGAATGTTGACTCTTCTTTATGTGAAATTACCATTATACCCTCCAAACTTTTCCTAATTAGCAATTAATCCAAAAATTTAGGAATGAACAAAACTTTAATTTTCATTTTAGTCCCCGGACTTTTGAAAATTATAATTAAGCCCCTTAACTTTATAAAATTACATATTGGTCATCCAAGAATTGAAAAATTACATTTAAGTCCCTTAACTTTTAACAATTTGCAAATAAGCCCTTATGTACATCAACTTTTCTAATTAAGCTTTCTAAGTGTCTAACAAGTCTATAAATCATATTTAATCACCTTTAAGGCATTAGAATATATTTAACTAATCCACCATGGTCATATCTATCCAATGGACTCGGTTTTAAACACTTAGAAGCTTATGAGTCAGAGATTTCACATACCGATGAACTCTAAGTTCATGTAAGGGCATATAACATTATATATCACTGACATATATACTGAAAGGATTCAAATAAATTTTTGAACTCATATACAACCATGTATATATCAATATACAGTAGTATCTCCAAGTACAATCTAATACAAAATGGCTTAGAGAGTCTGATGTTATAGTTAGTATCCTTCTAAAGACTATTAACAACTAATCCATCAGTTGATTAACATAAATCGTTCTAACTAAAACCCGTAAGATTGCATTATGTTCTAGCTAAAACCCGTAAGATTGCACTATTGATTTATGAATTACGTTATTAGTTTTAACGCTAATATAGAGGATTTATGTTTGCCTATCTCAAGGTTTACATGCAACTCTTTCCAATTATTGCAAATATATTCATACAAGAGGATTTCTCAATCTCAATCATATGAAATCAAATCATGTACTAATATTTCATATATACTAGAACAATTATAAAATGCACAATTGAATCACAATAAATCATTCAATATAATTGCATTAAATATCATATTAAAACATGTTGTTAGCAAAAGCTAGGGTTCATAATACCTAGACACTAAACACGTTTAGTTACTCATTAAAACCTAAATCAATAATAAACATGCAAAAAAACTAATAGGAAACAAAGAAATCATAACTCTAAATATCCTTTATCTTCTATTGAATCTTCTTGCAAGTATGGATTTGATGTTGTTATCTAATGGATCTCTTGACGATAAATTCATGTTTTCTCCATTCCTTAATCAAAATTGTCACTTTTAAATGTTAATTATGACCTGAAAACTTTAAAAAATTGTGTTATCCTTTGTTTTCTTATACTCACGTACTTTTATAGTAAAATTTAGGGATACACACGGGCTTGTAGGAGACTATGTATAATAAAAACTACTAAATTTACAATTTCACATAGGCACGGAGACATAAATAGGCAACATACACAGCCGTGTATATCAACATACATGGGGGTGTAACTTCACACGACCAAAAATCAGATTCTTCAATCCATACACATTTACAAAGACTTACACAATCTCTATATATGATTGTGTAGGTCCTTAGTTACTTCAAATCTTCGTTCCATGATGTGATTTCATTTAAAGTCTTCTTCTTTTAGTCCATGAAGGCAATTATGACCGATAAATGCTCTAGAGTGAATTAACTACCAAATATACAACAAAAATATAAAATATCAAGTAAAAAATTAAACATAATTGTATAATTATAGTTAAATACGCATTTATCATTGACTATCGATGGTAAGTTACGCATTAAAGATAGAATTGATGGTACAACATCTATATCTACCATTTTTTCTCTTTATCACCAAGTACTTAAAATTATTAACCATGTTTTTAATATAAGTTCATAAAACCAATTTGCATAACTATTTTAAGGATGAACAATCTCTCTTGATTAGAAAGTAATTAGACTAATATTATTAGTTGATGTGTTAGTTTGAATTGGAAATGTAAAGAGGATTCTACAATATTTTGAATCTCTTTTGGCCCATATATCTTTGTGGAAGGAAAGGAACTTCAAATAATTTAAAGGTAAACAAAGATCTTATTAGTAGCTTATACATGAGATGATGAGTTAAATTAATGAGCAAAAGCTAGTTATTATTAGTACTTTTTTCCTTAATGGCTTAGGTTGGTTGCGTTATTGCTAGGTATTTATTTATAACAATAGACTAATATTGCTAGACTACTTTAATGTATTGTGATTGACTAGATATGAACCTTTTGTAACTCCCATTTATTAATTCAATACACTTTCTTTTTTAATATACACTTAAGCCCATAAACCCCCCAAAAGTTTTTGTTTCACCCTTGAACTATCCTTAGTAGCTACTTTATCTGAGGTTCATATTTTCTCTTCTTATAATAGGAAATGGAGCATGAGTATTAGTGAAAAGCAACTGAAATAGAAATTCCTATACTTGAAGAAAACCAAATTAAGAAGTTGTTCAATGCCTCTGTCTATAAGACCACTTAGTAGTAAGTTTTTTTTCCTACTAAGCTTCATTTCGATAGATATGTAGACCATTATAAAGCTTAATTATTTTTTATTAAAAAATAAATAAAAATATGACCTAGAATATTATTACACTTTCACACTGATAACTAAAAGCATCATTATGTAAACCATTCTAACAGTTGCATCTTAATCATGGTCATTACGTCAAATTGATATTAAGAACACATTTCCTCATGATGATCTCAAGTAGGAATTTGAAATCAAATTTCCCTCTATTATACCCATTTTCTCACCTAATCATATTTTTAAATTGAATCACTTTATATATGGTTTGAAATAGGCACTAAGAATGGTTTAAAAAATTTCGATCTACCTTCCCAGTTTTTAATCACTAAAAGTCAACATCACTCCTTTTTTCTTTATATAAAAGACATAACAAGGTATCATAGTATTTATTTATAAGGAACAAATTACTACCATAAGTTCTAATATGAAGGTCATTATTGAAATTCAGTAATTTCTATAATATAATGTTCATATGAAAGATCTTAGTAAACTTATCTATTTTTTAGGTTTAGAGGTAAATCATCATCATTGAGGTACTTTCTTAGATTAACATAAGCATATATATGATCTAGTTCAATTGGATGGATTAAGCAACTCTACTTTTATTGACACTGTTATATAAATGAATATGAAATATCAATATAATGAATAAGCAGTTCTTGAGGACCGTATCTTATACTGAAAACTATTACATAGTCTTATCATTCTAACCATTACTCTCCTGAATATTTTTAAATAGTTCACATTTTAAGTAGGTTCATACAATCCCTTTAGCATCTCCATTCATCCAAAGTTTATTTTATTATTCAATACATCTTTGGCATATTGATTCTGACTGATTTTTTCTTACTAGTTCCTTACTCCAACTCCAAACCTATAATAACATTGATTGGCTTAGCTACCCAAATGTTAGGAGATCTACTACTAGATGGTGCATGTTTCTTACTAATGCCCTTATCATTTAGAAATGCTAAAAGTAAGGCTTTGTCACTAAATCTTCCATTAAAGTAGAGTATTATACCATATTTACAAACTCAAAGATTATTTGGCTATATTTTCTTCTTATAGAGCTTAGTTTCCTAAGTGTAACTCTATTATCTATTGACAACATTAGTGTTTTTAAAATTGTAACCAATCATGTCTACCACAAACTTACAAAGCATACAGAAGTTAGATATCCATCCATCTAGGAGGCTTATGATTGTTTACCAAATTTATGACACGTTAGTGACATTATCTTTTTGTTAGCAAATTGATGCTTCTGAACTACCAACATCAACTTGAGGGTGGATGTCAATATTATTAATTTTTATAACAAAAAACTATTATATTAATGCACATTAATACATCTTTATCAATGACTAATTTTTTGCATTTTACATTTCATACTTCATTAGAGACATATTCTATGCTTTTTGTAAGGATTTAAAAATATTTCCTTAAGAAGGATATACTAGTTATATAAAGATATTTATATTATCATTTAGCCATTTTTAAGGGTTGAAATTTATCTTGCACTTTGTATATATTGAGAATTCTTTATTAGAAAGACACAATTTCTAAAAAAGTTCTCTAAGTTTTTAAGTACGTCTTTATAGATAATCGCAATTGTTTCATTGATCAAAATTTTAGCATAGTGAAATAATTCAATGTAGTTCAGTATTGGAAATTTTAGCATTGTAGTCGTAAAGATTTCATATTGAGGACCAAGACTAGTTAGAAGACAAAAGACTTTTCTTTATTACTTACTAGTTTTCCAATGATAATGAAACTATTAAATAAACATTTAGAAGTGTGGATATGTTCTCTAATATTTTATTATACTTCCTTGGGAATATGTGTGATTTGTTGAAATAAAGTGAATTCACATTCTTAAGAAACTTATGCATATCTTATCTTTAAGTGTTTCCTATACGACATGAGTTATGTCCGGACTATCAAAAAGTTCCAATGTTTCTTTAGGGACTGTATTGATTCTTTATCCATTTAGAAGTTGATTAGATTTTTACTAAGAAATAGTCATTCGGGAATTTTGACATGAAGTTTTCTAAATCTATGGTATTGTTTGGATTTGGTATGGTGTATTTAGTAGGAGCAAGATTTTCATTAGTGATATGACCAATTAATTCTTGATTTTTATTAAGAGCACTATAATGAATAATTTGTGGGGATGAGTTTAAGGGCAATGAAATTTTCAGTATTAAAAGAAACTAAAGACATGATAGAAAAGAGATGAGGTATGTTGCATTATCCTTACAAGAACTTTTATATCGAGAAAAAACTTTATTTTTCAATCAAATGGTATTATACGTACATAAATGTTACATCGATGCTTAATTTACAGAAAAAACAAAATGAACTAACTCTAATATATGATATCTCTATCTATTAAACTAACTTTTGATTTTTTGGTTATTGCTATTAAAATACAAATCCTCTAATATTTCTCACATATCATTTTATCTCTTTTAAATCTTCCTTATTACTTTGTTGATTTTATACTCTCTACTATTCATTAATCCTCCATTTGTTAACGCAAATCAACTTAGATAATTTAAATATTATGTCGTCAAATTATAAGGAATAATAGGAGCTTAGAACCTACTGATATCTTATCTATAAGTGTTTGAATGTTTTTTTCCCACTATGATCCATAATTTTCTCTTTTCATTAGTTTTTACTATAAGACTTACGAATATTATTTCTAGTGTTTTTGTAATAATTAGATGTCCTAAAAGTTTTGATTATAACTATTGTTAATGATGATAGTGTTATTGTCATCATCATTATTATAATAATTACTAATTATAATGATAAAATCCTAAAAGTAAAGTTATTTCCAATTTAATGTTATATTAGCCAATTTAATGTTATATTATCTTGTAAAACGTCCTAGACAAGATAGCATATAATGAGATTGTACTCTTTACATGGTCATTTACTTATGGGACATGAAAATCTAATTTATTATAAACTTGACATTTACATTTCAATTTACATTTAACTAATTAAGTTATTTTGTTCTTGAAACCATGTGACATGAAGTCTCACTAAAGAATAGGGTTTTCAGAGAGATTCTCTCTTCCTTCTCACTAGAATGGGTGTTGAGCAAGTTTTAACTAATGCAAAACCCTCAATATTTTGCAAGTATATGGATCGTAAACTTGTAGTAATTAAGGTGTCGATCCTATAAGGAATTAGCTAAAACTAAATGAACCTAACTTTGTATAAGGTTGTAAAATATGATTTGAGGGAAAATAAAATTCAGAAATTAAAATGAAATAAAATTGAGCACTGAACCATTTGACAATTGAATTGTCACAATAAAACAAGGATGATCAAGTATGAAAGTATAGAATTCGTTCTATCATCATTTTACTCCCTTAACCATTTTTGATTAATTTGGTATCGATCTTAAATTTTCGAAGGGTATGATTATTCTCTCTCAAGAACTAATCATTTAACCCAATTAATAATCCCTAATTGATAACAAATTTCCATATTTGCAATATCTTAATTAACAAAAACAACCTATGTTTTCAACTAATTCTTAAGCAATCTATTGGACAATTGTGTTCTCACACAAGATCTCTTTTTGTATGATCATTAATTTAATATTTGCATAACTTATTAGGTTTTTAACTCTTGATATCCAACCTAATCAGATTACCACCGACTCACTCTTTTGATTTGTTGTCGAAGTATAAGCAAACACAAATATTACAACACCAAAATAAAGAAGTTATAAAGAAACTCCTACCACCAAGCAATGTAAAAGGTGTGTGAGGATTCTTAGGTCATGTAAGATTTTACCATCTATTTATTAAAGGAGGGTGTAAAAGGTCCAAAGAGGACCTGGAAACGTGAAGTTTGTAAGCAACTGCACATTTGTCCAATGGAGGCTATGAACGTGGCTCTGTAAGCCACGATCATGGCCCATATTTAAGCCTTCTGTCACAATAGGCGATGATAGTGGGCTGTTGTTTTGGCCCAAATGTCTTCCGAAACTCCTACGTTTTTTGATATTAACCCTAAAACATAAGTAAACACATCAAGGTACCTCAAAAAAATATTATTTAAGTTAAAAGCTTGTGCTAACTCATAAAACACAAATAATTAACAAACACAATTCAAACTTAAACACATACTAAATGATCGAATTAACAGCTAAACTCATATCAAACTATGCCTCAAACACAATGCAATTTACACTTATCAACATCCCCACACTTAAATGTTTGCTTGTCCTCAAGTAAACAAATTAATAAAAAACACAAAAACACAAAGCACATAATGCAATAATGAGGTAATGGCTTAAAATTTAGGAAACAAATTTAAATATAAACATAATCATTCAATTTGTTCCAAATTGTTAACATGCAAAATTTGTGTTTACGAACTTTGGACTAAATATACATATTAATCAAAACTTAAATGTCAAGTTTATTCACCCCCTTTTAATTGTACACACACATTAATTCTTTGGTCAATCGAACTGTGTAGCTAGTCCTAAGTACATGTTCATGAAAAGTTAAGCTACTTACAAGTTTGGTAGTTTTTTATTAGAAAACACTCTTTTTTTGTTACTTTTTGTGGACATGGACTAATCTTTTTAGATGGAGGCAAACATTGGTGATGAATATCAATCTGGTTACTCGACTAAGTCATGTTTTTGGTAAGTTGCTTAGTTGGAATCTCATTATAGCCTTTTGATGTGAAGGCACACATTTTTTATGCATGTCAATCCAGTTACTCGGCTACATCATGTTCTTAATTGGCTACTAGCTCTATTCATAACCCGAAGGCTAGTGGAATAGTTATTTATTTAAAATTTACAAACTTTTTCTTCTTCTCCTTTGTTGCCTTAGTTACTCGTTTTCATGAAAAAATACCAGCAAATCTACTTATTCGAAAGACCTAGAATTATGAATGAATGTGACAACTTATACGGTGATAAACTAACACTGAATCCTAATTAACTTGCATATTTTAGCCAAAGAACCTAGATCACTAATTTCGCGAGCTAATGACTCTTCACAACCTAATAGATTATGTTTAAAATTAAATTGATTTCATTCCATCTAAGCCATCGATACATTCACACAATTCATATTATGCAACCTAAACACGCTAATATAACAATATGCAAAATTCACACTCAAAGCAAAACACACCACCCTCCCCAAACTTGCTTTTACATATGTTTGCCTTTAATAAATCGACGATAAAAGGTTGCATGTGGTCTACTACGCAAGCAAGCCCTTGCAGTACCTTAGCTTAATTACACCACCACAGAGAAGGAAATACTCGTAGTGGTTGACACATGTGATAAATTTCGATCATACCTCTTGGGGTTAAAGGTAATCTTATTTACCGATCACACTTTGTTAAAATATATTTTCAACAAAAAGGATGCAAAACTAAGGCTCATTCGATGGGTGCTACTCTTACAAGAATTTGATATAGAAGAAGTAAGAGATAAAAGGGGAGTATAAAATATGGTCATATATCACTTATCAAGACTTGAAGGAGGGGAATGCGAGTCAAATAAAGATATTAATGAGAATTTCTTTGATAAAACTTTGATGTTGCTTGAAAGTCTAGCTACACCATAGTT
Source organism: Erythroxylum reticulatum (assembly GCA_025504915.1). Classification (NCBI taxonomy): domain Eukaryota; kingdom Viridiplantae; phylum Streptophyta; class Magnoliopsida; order Malpighiales; family Erythroxylaceae; genus Erythroxylum; species Erythroxylum reticulatum. Next base: position 7,959 of record JANSVA010415690.1, on the reverse strand, counting down.
TGTTGATATCACAAATTATGTTGCTAGTAATAAGCCTACTTCTGATTTATGTTATCAACAAAGAAAGAGATTTCTGCATAAATGTACCTAATATTTATGGGATGAGCCAATTTTATATAGAACATATGTTGACGGGTTAATGTGACGATGTGTTCTGGAGGAAGAAATGTTAGACAGCTTAAAGCAATGTTATGAAGGTCAATATCCTGGTCATTTTGGAGCTAATAAAACGACAATTTAGATACTCAAGAATGGATTTTATTATCCATAACTATTTAAATATGGTCAAACTTTTATGGCACAATTCGATCAATGTTAAAGAATAGGTAGCATCTTCAAAAGGGAAGAGATACCTTTAACTAACATTTTAGAAGTGGAAGTTTTCGATGTATAGGGCATCGACTTTATGGGTCCTTTTCCATCCTTAATGGGAAACATGAACTTTTTAATGATGGTGGATTATGTCTCACATATGGCTGAAGCAGTGGCATCTCCAATCAATGATGGAAAAGTTGTGAAAAAGTTTATTAAACAATTACTCAATCAGTTTAGAGTACCATGAACAATAATAAATGATGGAGGTATACATTTCTGTAACATATCTTTTGATGCCCTCCTAAAAAGATATGGAGTTCACCATCACGTTGCTACGTCGTATCATCTGCAGACTAGTGGCCAAGTGGCCAAATGGAAGATGTCAACTAGGAGCTGAAATGAATTTTGGAAAAGATAGCGAACAACTCCAAGAAGCATTAGACAATAAAGCTAAATGATGCCTTATGGGCTTATAGGACTGCTTTTAAAAATCTATTAGAACATCTCCTTATAGGCTTGTATATGGAAAACCTTGTCATTTACTAGTTGAACTAGAACATCGGGCATATTTGGTGATAAGAATATTGAATTTTGATTGGAAGCAAGTAGGTAAAAATTAACATCTATAACTAAATAAACTTGAAGAGTTTCGTTACAATGCGTACAAAAATGTCAAACTCTATAAGGAGAAGGTAAAGAAATGGAACCATTCTAATATTAAATAAAATGAATTTAAGGTGGGAGACATAGCGCTGTTATATAATTCAAGGTTGAGGTTGTTTCTAAAGAAGCTAAAACCTCGATGTGGTGGACCTTTTACTGTCATTCAAGTTTTTAATCATGGAGCCCTCAAACTAGAAAATGCTAGCAAGGAAACTTTTAAGATCAATGGGCATTATTGCAAACTATCTCAGAGGAGTGATTTCTAAAGACAAGGAAGTGATTTGCTTCCATTCAAACAATTAAAGATGCCTCCAAGGATGTAAGGTCAAGCTAATGACCACAAATTAGCATATTTAGTAGTTAAATTTAAATTGTTGTGTTTAGTTAGATTTTTTTTTGAATTTTAAATAAAAATTTAATGATTTGAAATGATCTGGGATTACTAATTCTATTACTCTCTTCAATTCGAAGATAAGATAACAATCTCAAGCGTCAAGCGGATTTGGTCTCAACACCTCACCATCATCACCTCCATCACCGTAAGGTTTTGTTTCTAACCCTCTTCTTTTAAATTTAGTCTTTATTTTTTTATTTTTTTTTATGTTATTTCCTTCCATGTGTGCTTATTTGTCTCCTTCTCACATTGAGGACAATCTGTTGTTCAAGTTTAGGGAGGGTTATGAGTTTTGCTTTGAGTGTTAATTTTGCATATTGTTATGTTAGTGTGTTTAGGTTGCATATTGTGAATCGTGTGAATTTGTCAATGGCTTAGATGTAACGAAATCAATTTAATTTTGAACATAATCTATTAGGTTGTGAAGAGTCATTAGCTCACAAAATTAGTGATCTAGGTTTTTTGGCTAAAATATGCAAGTTAATTAGGATTCAGTGTTAGTTTATCACCCTATAAGTTGTCACATTCTTTCATAATTTTAGATCTTTCGACTAAGTAGCTTTGCTAGTATTTTTTTTCATGAAAATGAGTAACTAAGGCAACAAGGTAGGCATTAATTAAAAAAGGAGAAGAAGGAAAAGTGTTTGTAAATTTTAAATAAATAATTATTCCACTGGCCTTCGGGTTGTGAATAGAGTTAGTAGCTAGTTAAGAATGTGATGTAGCTTAGTAATTGGATCGACATGCGTCAAAAATGTCTGCTTTCACATCAAAAGGCTATAATGATGTTCCAACCAAGAAATTTACCAAAAACATGGCTTAGTCGAGTAACCAGATAGACATTCATCACCAATGTTTGCCTCTATGTAAAAAGACTAGGTCCATGTCCAAAAAAAGTAACAAAAAAAGAATATTTTCTAAAAAAAACCTACCGAACTTGTGAGTAGCTTAACTTTTCATGAACATGTACTTAGGACTAGTTATATAGTTTGGTTGGCTAAAGAATTATTAATGTGTGTGTACAATTGAAAGGAGTGAATAAACTTGACATTTAAGTTTTGATTAATATATATATTTAGTCCAAAGTTCCTAGACACAAATTTCGAATGTTAATAAATTGGAATAACTTGAATGATTATGTTTATATTTAAATTTGTTTTGTGATGTTGAAGCCATTACCTCATTATTGTGTTGTGTGCTTTGTGTCTTTGTGTTGTTTGTTGATTTGTTTGCTTGAGGACAAGAAAACGTTTAAGTGTGAGGTTGTTGATAAGTGTAAATTGCATCGTGTTTTAGGCATAATTTAATAGGTGTTTAGCTATTAATTTGATCATTTAGTATATGTTTAGGTTCAAATTGCGTTAGTTTGTTAATTATTTGTGTTTTATGGGTTAGTATATGTTTATGAGGTACTTGATGCATTTAATAGTGTTTTAGGGTCAATATTGAAGAATGGAGGAGTTTCAAAAGACATTTGGGCCAAAACAACAGTCTACGATTGTGGCCTATCATGCCAGAAGGCTCAGATATGGGCCATGATTGTGGCTTACAGAGCCACGATCATGGCTTACATTGGATAGACACATAGTCACTTACAAACTTCACGTTTTGAGGTACTTTTTAGACATTTCGAACCCCAAAAAGATCCTAAGCTTACTTATAACATAAAAGAATATTTAAAGAACATTAAGAGGAGCACAAGGTGCTTTTTGCATAAGCCACACTTGAAACCTTAAAGAGAGAATAACAAGAGAGAGAAAGAAGAAGAAAAAGGAAGAGAAAGAAGAGGAAGATGAAGTTGACTCGACATGATTCCAGGATTAGGAGGTTTCTCGACATCGTTGTCTTCCTTTATCTATTCTAAGTCATTATTTCCTTTTCGTTTCGATTTTATTTATGTATATAATTGAGAAGGATAGTATGATGATAGGAATTGGAATATTGATGATGTTCTAAACTCTCCTTCGAGATTTTATTTTGATTTAATGATAATTTAGTTGATTGTCTTTATTGAATGAATGTCGTGATTTGATTGCATTCTTACATAATTTCGTAATAAATTGAGAGGGTGAACTAAATGAAAAATGATTAAATCAAATTAATAAGAATTAGGCGATTTAATAGAAACTATGATAAATCATATTGGTAATTGTGCGAAGAGAGATCCCGTGTGTTGTTTCGATATTTTATTAGAGTGCTTCAAATTTAATTAGGGTTTTGGATAATTTGTGAATTGAGAGATTGAAAATTCCATAATCTGATTAGGGTTTAATGGTTATAACTCGAGAGTAAGCAATCATGTTGGACCCGATTTCCAGAGCCTAACTATTTGGAATATTCTAAGGCGTAAGCATATTTCCCTATAGGGTTACATGAATGTAATCTCTTAACCATCAATAATTTATATTCACTCTCCGATACTATAAGTATTGGGGCCCGTTTTTGCCCTCACAAGACATGTGCCTGATATCCTACGCGACATCTCAACATGCATCCCACAAAGATGGCATGCTCACACCAGTCAGTCACCAAAACATGAATTAACTTCTTCGGATCAATGCTCCCAATTGTCTAATTTTTCTAATGACACCAAAATAGTTCAATTTGATTTAGAAATTTGAAAGTTAAACTCCAATCATTTTTAGACTATTATTATATTGAAACATCCATCCATATTTTTCAAATCAACACTAAACACTATCAATTTCTATAGAGCGATATAGGAATGTGTTAAGAATCTATTAGTTCAAAAATCACCTCATTTGGAGGTTGGATGACAAAGTTATGGCCAAAAGAGTCAAACATATTTAGAGATGGAAAACCCTTCGGGTTTGATCGTGAGGAACAAAGGTGCAATTGCGAGGAGGGAAGGTGCGATCGTGACCGAAGTTGTCTCGAATATACATCTTATGTGACATCACTAACTTGAAATGATCATAACTTTCAATTCCGATTCTAAAAATTTCATATTATATATAGTTGGAAAGCTAGAAAGATAAGCTACAACTTTCATAGAGACAACTTTGTCTAATTTAGCCTAGATTAACACAGTTTTTCTCCCTGAAGTCTGAATACAAATTTTTACCTATGAAAAACTTGAAATTGGCAATGTACAAACATGGAATGTCATGAGCATAACCATTCAAATACCAACTTTACTTCATTAAACTCTTTAATCTCTAGTCATTTGTCTCATCACTTACAACTAATTCTCATCATTCACAAAAATCCTATCTTTCTTTTCCATAACATCTCGCTTATATATATATATATATATATATATCAACAATTCATTTTCATAATTCATCATTTCAACTATACCTAATTTCAACACAACATCATCTATACACAATTCATATTTCACACAAAGCTTTAATGACATTTCAAGCGACAATACATCATTTCGCAAAATCATCTATACCTAATTTCAACACAACATAATCTATACACAATTCATATTTCACACAAAGCTTTAATGGCATTTCAATCGACAATACATAATTTCACAAAATCCCAAAATACAAAGGATACTTGAACAAACAATACTTGAAATACGACTAAAGCCTTATGTTTACAAAGTCTAGCTTAAAATACAAAAATGTGCCGAATCAAAGCGATGCCTTGACTCTCTTTCACTCGGTCTCTTGATCATCACCTGGAGATGAGGAGGAATGGGGGTGAGATTAAAAAGCTCGTGGGTAACAATTTTATTATCTAGAAATAAGAAAAAACCATTGAAATATTTATTTTCATTGTAAAATTCAATTGAAACCATGTAACACATATTTCCTAAATTCAAAACTTATCAAGCAATTCATAAACATCATGAATCATGAATTCATCAAACTTGTCACAAATCATAAACACATAAGCACATTAGAAATTGTTTGGGTAGGTCCAAAAATAGAACGTATTACACATTTTCACGTAATGGTCATGTATAGCCGTAAATAGAACGTACTATCACAATCCCACATAGTGGTCATGCGTAGCTGTGAACTTAGGCGAGTCCATGAAGGAACTCCATGCCACTAGCAGGCAGGTAGAAGAAGCCTTTAGTCGAAGTGCACTTGACTTAAGTTAGAGGATCACCACAAATCCACATAATCATGCATTTCACATATTGTAAACATATTGCCCAAAATGGCACACTTTCGAAAAATGATTTCATAAACTTGCTATTTTTTCAAAATCATTTTCATATTTTTCATTTCATAAATCAATAACACAATAATGTAACGTTCATAAAGATTGAAATCATTTAATTTTATTGCTTTTGAAAACATAGTCATGACTCATTAACTCTATTATAAACATGTAACCCACCTTGAAATCCTTGCTTATGAACTTGCTCAAAGAGACCTCTCCCTTTGCTCCTCTTGCCTTCCTTGATTTCCTTTAATAATGGCAAAATTTTACATTCAATAGGGTTGCAAATTAGAGACCCACAAAGTACATTCACTAAAATTGATTCTACAATACTTAAACTCATGCATTTCCTAAGCTTCATGAACTAAAACTCTTCTAAAAATCCAAAAGATTAAAATCAAACTTACCTTAAATCTTCTCTTCCTCTTTCTTTTTCCCTTCTTGCATAACCCCAAAATATCTCTTAAAACTAAGAAAGATGGAACCTTAATTTTTTTCCTTCTCTTCTCTTCCTTCTTTCTCTCCTTCGTTTTTTCTTCCCCTTAAATGTAAGACCACATTTGTATCTTCCAATTATACCCTTAATGAGTGTGCAATGTCCACTTTGCCCTTCATTTAAGCCTTATGATCTTAAATGCTTAAGTAACTTGCCAAAAATGCCCTTGTGCATTCTTACCACTTTTAATTCAACTAACCCATGAAATAAATCCTACTAATATAGACCTAAAAATTAAACTCCAAAATTAAATATATCAAAAACCTCATAATTCTTTTAAATCATTCTTAACTAGAGAAAAAATTTGGGGTCAACATTTCTCTCCCTCTTAAAAGATTTTCGTCCTCGAAATTCTTACCCAAGTTATCGAAGAGGTATGGATACTTCACTATATACTACATAAGATGTGAGCATATTTCCAGAGCCCAACTATCCAGAATATCCTAAGATGTGAGCCCAACTATCCAGAATATCCTAAGATGTGAGCATGTTTCCCTATAGGGTTACATGAAAGTAATCTTCTCAACCATCAACATTTCATCTTCACTCTTCGATACTATAAGTGTTAGGTTCCATTTCCTCCCTCTCAAGACATGTACCTGACGTCCTACACGACATCTAAACATGCATCCCACAAGGGTTACGTGCTCACACCAGTCAATCACCAAAACATTAATTGACTTCTTCAGATGAATGTTCTCCATTTTTTGACCTTTTTAATGACACCAAAATCGTTCAATTTGGTTTAGAAATCTGAAAGTTATGCCCCCATCATTTTCAGACTATTAGTAGACTTATACAGTACATTATAATCAAATTCCATCTAGAAATTGAAAGTCTTAGAGACTGAATTAAAATTTTATTTCTTCATATAATTTGTATCTCTATGACTCTAGTTTATTTTTAAATAAGAATCATGTCATTCGGAGCTCTACAGATCATGATATGATTAAAAAACTGAGGTATGTTCAGTAAAATAATCAATTCATGCTCTTCCAACCAATTCCCCCACTTTCTTTTGATTCATCTTTTGAAATCAGCACCAAAGGATATCAATTTCTATGGAGAAATATAGGAATATGTTAGTAATAAATTGGATTAAAAATCACCTCATTTGGAGGTCTGATGATAAAGTTATGGCCAAAAGAGTCAAATATGTTCAGAATTGTGATCGCGAGGATGAGGGTGCACTCGTAAGGAAGGCAGGTGCGATCGTAAGGAGGGAAGGTGTGATCATAATAGCGCTTGGTGCTATCGTGAGAGTGTCTGGTACGATTGTGATCAAAGTTGTCCCATATATATATCCTATGCGACATCACTAACTTCAAATGATCATAACTTTAAACTTCGATTCCAAAAATTTCGTATTATATACCATTGGAAAGCTAGAAAGATAAGCTACAATTTCATGAAGAAAACTTTATCTAATTCAGCCTAAATTGACATGGTTTTTACCCCTGAAGTCCGAACACAAAATTTTCCCCTATGAAAAACTTGAAATTGGCAATGTACAAACTTGGAATGTCATGAGCATAACCATTCAACAACCAACTTTACTTCATTAAACTCTCTAATTTCTACTCATTTGACTCATCACTTACAACTAATTCTCATCATTCACAAAAATCTTATCTTTCTTTTCCATAACATTTCGCTTATATATATATATATATATATTAACAATTCATGTTCATAAATCATCATCTCAAGTTGATAAATTCTTCAAGTACCTAATTTCAATTCAACATCATCTATACACAATTCATGTTTCATTAACATCATAAGATAAAAGTTTATATATATATATATATATATCAACAATTCATGTTCATAATTCATCATCTCAAGTTGATAACTTCTTCAAGTACCTAATTTCAACTCAACATCATCCATACACAATTCATATTTCATTAACATCATAAGATAAGAGTTTACAAAGCTT
>JANSVA010415615.1:0-21918 GCA_025504915.1 Erythroxylum reticulatum | reverse complement strand
ATTAGGTGATGAAGAAATTACCGAACAACCAAATTTGGAGTCTGTTGAAGATGCTTATATCGGCAATGATGAAGGAGCATTTGATTTTGATCTCAACTTGGATGAATATTATGTTTAGTGATCTTTTTTTTATCCTTTTGATGAAATATGACTAGTGAGCTTTTTTATCTTATTTTGCGTTATGTTCGTGAATTTAAAAAAAACTTGTATGTTTTGAAGTTTTTAAGTTGAATTTTGGAGTTTAAGTTAAGTTTACAATTAGATAAATAATTAAATAGTATGTTTAAAATTTATCTTATATATAATATATAAAATAAAAGTTTATATTTATTACTTATTAGTCACCGGTTCGACCACGGTTGAAACATTAACCCTTGAATCAGTTGCTTTTTCGGTTCAGTCACCGGTTTGGTTTTTAAAACATTGGTGAAAAGTAATAAAGTCAATAAACTCATCCAAGTCTTTAAAACCCTATCAGTCATGTAAAGAAAAAAAAAAGAGTAATGATAGGTCTAAAATTACTAGCAAATTTCAGAAATATTTTTTTAAATAACAATGCAACAAAAATTTGAGTTGCCGCTGACTTAAAGTTGCCCTTATTAAATTACGTTGAATTCAAAGATGCGGCAGTCTTTTTTTATTAAACATGATAGCTTGATGAACATAAAGAAAAATAGCCGACATGGGGATAAGAGACACAAAGATTGCATACCAAAAGGGAACAGTAGAGAAGTTAATCAGTAATGATAGGTTTAAAATCACTAGAAAATTTTAGTTGTTCACTCGTGAATATATTTAAAGATATTGGTCGAGCTCCAAACTATAGGACCTATACATTCAAGCCAATAGATCCTCTTCATTTTAGTAAACAAGAGTTTTAACCTTCGTTTATCCAACATTCGTAAGTTTTTAGGTTTTGCATGATAACATGTCCACAACTAATTCAATTCCTTGTTAATTTAGTAATTATATGTGCTTAATGAACTTGAGAAAAGAAATTACCTGTGGGACATTATATTCAGCCCATGTTAATCCTTTGTTTGTTCTCATTATATTGTGTAGACGATATGAGGAACTTGATTTGCATTTTTTTCTCAGTACATCATTCTGGAGTGATGAGTGCAATTTTTTTTATGTGAACTTTTAAGCATTCAAGACGTTTATAGCTATTTTTCATGGTTGAAATTGCTTCCGCATCTTCACTTCAAAAGGTGTTTGTATCAAAATGTAATTCATAGAACTTGACAAAGGTTTAATTGGATGCAAAAAGGTTTAAACTAAACTTATCTACTCATTTTGTCAACATTAATGTGTTATAATATAGGTTTATTTTTTTCTTGAAGGTTTACATTTTCTAAAATTTCCTTCCTTTTTGCTTTGGAAAAACCCATTCTTTTGTTTCTTTCCACAAAATTCACGGATTTAAAAATTGGAGAAAATTTCCTTGTAGTTGTTTGCTAATGTTTTTTTCTTTGCCTTATTTTAAGTCTCTTTTTCAAATTGTTTTTTTTATGTAGGTGTTGTTGTTGTTTTTCCTTACCTTTTTTTGTGCTAGTAGGGGTATGTTTTATTTTTCCGTAATAAAATATTATATCAAATTTTACCTTATCTATTTGGTGCTTCGATATTTTAGGATGAGGTTTTGATATGTTAGTTTTTTCTTCAATTTTTCCAAATTTCCTTCAACACTTTCAAAAAATAAATTTAACTTATATATAACTCTGTAAGTAGTGGACGTAAAGTAGAATATTAAAAAAATATTAACTTAATAGTACTTAATTATATATATATATATATTAGTATTAGTTATTCAAATAAAGATAAATGCATATATATATAAACAGGTGAGAAGTTCTCGAGGAAATAATTATTAATTTTTATTAATAATATGTGGATACTACTAATATTGTAATAGTTAGTTAGATTTTAATGATGATAATAGATGTACTATATTTTATAAATACCAACGATGTAATATGGTTTTTTAAATACTATTTTATGTTCAATTTAAAATAAATATTTTTTATTCATTCACTATCATCACAATACATTTTTTCATGCCTAAAATATATATAGATAATATTATATATGCATATATTTATTTTTAAATAGACAAGAAATTTACCATATTTTGTAAATATATAATTTTATAATAAGTTATTACAAACAATTCTCAATATGTATTTATTTTTAAAATGACATTTATAAAAAGTGAAAAGGTTGACTTTTATTTAAAACACTAAAAATTTTAAATTATTGTTATGATTTTATATCATATTTACAATTTGATAATTATTTGGTTATTTGATAATTTAATTATATTTTGTTAAAAATTATAAACAGTTAGTTCCAATGACTTTTTAATTGGTGTCATGAGAGACTTTGGTAAATTGAAGTCATATAAACTTATCAATCACATTATACATATGCTATTTTAGTATCAAAATTATTAGTTTCATTTAAACTTAAAATTTATATTCATTTTAATAACTAGTTAGCATAAATTTTCATTATATATTATAATTTACCAACATAATGTAAAATTATTTTAAACTTAATTATCATTAACTACTTCAATTTATTTACAAAATATCTTTATTTAATATAGAACTAAATAAGACACATTTCAAATAATATTATTATATAATTATACAATCAGGAACAATAATTACATGTTAATAATTTTATCTAATTGTATCAATTTATGCCTCTATTTTTTCATTATTTTCTACAAGATCTTCTTAGCATGTATGGTTGTTGGTTATTTTTCCCTTCGTTCTAACTTTTTCTGCTTTCAAAGATGATTATAAATGTCAAGAGGCATAAAAAGTATGTTGAAATGCAAAAAACCGAAAAACGTGAGCTCCTACAATGGCATCGAGAAGCTTATGCTACAAAAAAGAGGAACGCTACATCTTTTTTTGGTCGTTCAAATAAGAGGTGTAGAACTGATTTGTCTAAGATGACAAATGATTTTGATAGTTCTAAGTTGTCAATAGGACAACATCAATGTCAACCAGTTGGTGGTCGTGGTCAGCCTGCTTATTCTACCATTGATAGTGTAACTATAGATGGACAACTTTTTGTTCAACCATCCAGTAGTCAACTAGCACAAAATCCATCTATTAATGTCAATGCGAATCACTCACCTCTCTGGCTTGGGGAAGTTATTGGTGTCAATAGTTGAAGTGTCTAATAATATATATCATAATTTAGATTGTCCATCCTCTTCTGTTCTATCCACTTCAATGGCACCTGTCGAGGACCTAGTATAAATCTTCTTAGTTGAATTTTTTGAAATTTTGTATTATTGTTGTTGCTCAAAGTGATTAGTCCTTTTATGAATCTTTTTAGGGATAAACTATCATCGTTCTTGGTAAAAATTAGCATACCTTAAGAATTTCCCCGCTGAGCCTCTACAGCTTCCTCTTGTTCCCAGCTATGAACATTGTGATGCCAAAAGATTTTATTTAGAGCCCTCATCATTTTGTTGATCATTAGGAGAAATTTCCATTGTTGCTCCTCAAATGCCATATGCTCTAAGACGATTATTTATTGATAGTGATAAGGAGTTTGAGCATTTCAGGAAAAATGTTCATACATATAATAATAATATGGCTTTTACTTTGTATAGAGCTAAGTATGATCGAGAATTAACAAAAAGTAAGAAAGATGTTTATACATTTCGTGTTCAAGGTCAAGTTTATCATTTCTTTGAAAGTTTAGTTTTAACAACTAATAAGGTACCTGGTATCTAACAATAGCTTTTTGATACTGATGAGGAACTTAGAAGAAGAACTAAGAGTTATGATAAACTTCGTAAGAATACATTAAAACTGATTATGAAATTCTTAGAACATAATCCCTATGCTAAGTTCTTTAGGAGTCTTAGGGAAATTCTAGTACTTGATAATTATACGATAGTTTTGAAGTGTTATCCTAGCCTTGATCACCATGTATACAATCTTCCTAGCTCATCACAAGTAGCTGCTATATAAACTGAGATATATGATGAAAGGGCCTGTTTGCCCTTCAGTATCCTCTTTTATTTCCTCATGGTGAATCTAGATGGCATCATGGAATTAAGTCGCTATTTTCAAAAAGAAAGAGAAACGATGTTCTAGATGAAGGATGTGACATTAATTTTAGTTCTTTTAGTCATCATCTAAAATGTTTACTGTGGAGAATGCAAGCAAGTTTATCTTTTCTTGTTTCATTTTTATAGTGTTGTCTAACCTTATGCTTTTATTCATTGGATATGTTTGTATATTTTTTACTTGTTGGTCAAGAATACTGCGAAGATGACATTGTTTCTGCTGGAGAGTATTATTGTTATAGGCTCCAAATAACAGAACAAGATGAATCGATGTTGCGTCATAGCTTAAGGCTACTTCAGTAATTTTTTGTGGGTGCTTATATAAAAACTGAAACATCCAGGCTTGATTTCTATATGAAGAGACAAATTGAGATAAGCATAGAGATATTACAAGGTGTTTTGGATAGTGTTGTCGTTGGTCAAATTGAAGGTTATCAAATTGGTCGTGTTGTGCTCCCAAGTTCATTTTTCGGTGGTCTAAAGGACATGAAATGTTGTTATCTTTGTGATGGCTCTAGTATAGAAATATGGTAAACCTGACATTTTCCTCACCATGACTTATAACCTAATGTGGAAGGAGATTCAACATAACCTTAAGTTTCATGAAAAGCCTTAAGATAGACTTGATTTGTTGGCTATAATTTTTAGAGCTAAATTTGAAATCCTTAAAAAATGAGGTAATTAAGAAACAAATCTTTGGAGAGGTTACCACATAAGTTTGTGTTATTGAGTTTCAAAAGTGTGGTTTCCCTCATGCTTATTTATTGCTGATACTTAAACTGCATTCTAAATTACTCATTCCAAAATCTTATGACCAAATCATATATGGTAAAATACCAAACCCTGTTGAAAATTTGTGATTATATTCTCTTGTCATTAACCATATGATCCATGGTTCTTGTCGTCATATGAATAAAGATAGCCTTTGCATTAGAAATGGTGTGTGCAAGAACCATTATCCCAAAAATTTTGCTCCTTTTACTGTTCATGGTAAGGACAGTTATGCATGTTATAGAAGGAGAGATGATGGCTAAAAAGTAAAGATTTGTAGGCATGAAGTAGATAATATGTGGGTAGTTCCTCATAGCTCGTATCTTTTGCTCCTCAAGGGCTATGATCTTGTTAATTTTAGTATTGTTGATCAGGAGACCACTGCTCATATTGATGAAATCATTTTTTTCCAGTAAGGTCATTAGATTTCACTTCCTAAAGCTTTTTTGCGTATATATGAGTTTCGTCTAGCGGAGATTAATCCATCAGTTTATGTTCTTCAATTTCATCTTCCTGATCAACAGTCTATCTCCTTTGATAGAAATTCATATTTGCTTTATATGTTGAGAAAATTTTGACTTTTCAAGAACAATGTTAACTAAAATTTTCAAAATGAATTTGATAAAATAAAAAAGCTGAGGAGATGAGATGCTTGTACAAAGATTTTTCAGAACATTTTATTTGGACCCCAAAAACAAGAACATAATCAAAAAGGAGTCGAAATAAAGTTATAGGAAGGTTAGTTACTATTGACCCTAAAGAACGAAAGAGGTATTACCTAAGGTTATTACATATGCATGTTAGAGGATCAACATCATTTGATCGCTTATTAACTGTTGATGGTGAAAAAATAGTCGTTTTAGGGAGGCTGCACTAAAATTAGGATTGCTAGCATCTTATTCTTATATAGAACAAACTCTAAAGGAGGTTGTTTTATTTCAGATGCCAGCTTTGCTTAGACTTTTATTTGTTACGTTCCTGCTTTATTATTCACCAACGAATCTTAAGTAACTTTAGGAAACATTCAAAGAATATCTTTGTTATGATTACCAGCATGCTTCCTCCTATAATGCATATACATCCGAGGACGTTACAAGGATGACCCTCTAGGATATTAATAGATCCCTAGAACAAATGAGGAAGAGCTTGAGTGATTATCATTTCATTGAATACAATTTTGCAGTTGATTATCATGAGCATCTCACTAGAGAAATACAAAGAAAGAAAAATATACACATTGATCTATAAGATTTGTTATTACATTCAAGGTTGAATAGGGAATAGAAATACATATTTGATTTGATTTTAGATTCAATTTTTAGTTTAGATGGTAGAAGCTTTTTATTGATGTTCCATATGGAACTGGAAAGACTTTCTTGTATAGAACGCTTCTTGCAGTTTTGCGATCATAAGGTCAAGATGCAATTGCTCTTGTGTCATTAGGTGTTGCAGCATCAGTCCTTCCTGGTGGTAGGACAACACACTTAAGATTTGAGATCTCACTTGATCTTTCAAAGAAGAAAGTTTGTCAGTTGATTGAGTAGAGCAGTATTGCAAAACTGATATTTGAATCTAGTCTCATCTTATAGGATGAGTCAATGGAAAAATGAGAATCCATTGAAGCATTTGCTGATTTGCTCCAAGATATCATGGAGTTCAATCATCCTTTTGGAGGAAAGATTTTTTATTTTTGGAGGTGATTTTCGTCAAACTTTACCCGTTATAGATCAAGCCACAAAAGAACAATTAATTGATTCAAGTCTTATAAATTCGCATCTCTAATCACACATGCATATATTATCTTTACGAATAAATATGAGAGTTATATCAAATCCAACTTTTTTTTATTTCTTATTAAGGGTAAGAGAAGGTATTTAACCTGTTAACGAGCAAGATCAGATTTACTTACCTGAATAGCTGGTTATTCCTTATCATAATAAAGATGAATCTCTTAACAGGTTATACTTTTTATATCTTATCATTTTATTGTTTGTTTAAATTTTTTTAAAACAACTTTCTAATGCATGGTTGACTTCACCAAGTTAGTTGAAAACGTCTTCCCTAACTTAAGCATATATTCATCTGATCTATATCAGATGATATATAGATGCGTACTCTATCTAAGAAACAATTGTGTTGATGAAATTAATGACATGATGATCAATAAATTGTCTAGAAATTTACATTCATCTATAAGTTTTGACAAAACAGTTGACCGAAGACGTCAAGCAGATTATGAGGATTTTCTCAATTCTCTGAATCTAAAGATCTACCTCCTCATAGATTATTGCTAAAAGAGGTTATACAATCATGCTTCTAAGAAATTTCAATCCAGCAGAGAGTTTATGCAGTGGCATAAGATTGATATGTAGATAATTAAAAGAGCACACAATTTTTGCAGAAATTGTTTTTGGACCT
This sequence comes from Erythroxylum reticulatum, assembly GCA_025504915.1. Classification (NCBI taxonomy): domain Eukaryota; kingdom Viridiplantae; phylum Streptophyta; class Magnoliopsida; order Malpighiales; family Erythroxylaceae; genus Erythroxylum; species Erythroxylum reticulatum. Next base: position 14,633 of record JANSVA010415615.1, on the reverse strand, counting down.
CATAAAGGAAAATTAGTTTTCATACCTAGGATTCCTCTACGGTCTTCTGAGAATGAAAAGAATGGGCGACCTTTTATAAGAACACAATTATCTATTCATTTTTGTTTCACAATGACCATAAATAAGTCCCAAGGTCAGACGCTTGATTATGAAGGAATTTATCTTCATTAGCTTATATTTTCACGTGGACAATTATAAGTTGCTTTGTCAAGAGGTAGAACTCTTGAATCGGTTAAAGTTCTAATTATTCCAAGTACGTTTGATTCTTCAAAAATTGATCACAAAACAAGGAATATTATATTTCATGAAATTTTCCAGTTGGCTAAATTATAACATATAAAATAAGCAAAAGTTATATTGATAACAATTCAATTGTATTTAGCTTCATTCTATTTAGAAAATTATGCAAATATTTTATTAACCATTTTTTTTTGTAAAATGCAGAAGCGTTTATTGATCAAGGTTATTGTACCTAGTACTTGGTACTGAAGGAAAAAAAACAACAACAAATTACTACATCACATAACAAGCCATCCAGGAGACAAAAGTTTATCTTTTTTGATTCAGAGGTATAACAATTATACTTTCTTCAATAAAAATTTTACTTTTCCAATAACTTTATTATTAACTTTATATTTCAAAATAATAGTTGACTTGGCTATCAAATTGGAATTTCTAGAAATCTCTTTACATTAGTAATAAATTCATGAAATATTCAAGTTTTTTCTATTGCTATACAATTTTTCTATGAAATGTCGTTGCCATTTTCAAGTAAAGATTCAAGTATTTCATTATGTCAAAGTTTCAATTTATTACTTTTCTCTATCACTAAAGTAATTAGCTCTATCACTAAAGTAATTAGCTTTTTTTGTATTATGTTTTTCTAATAGGGATCACACATTGAAGCTGTCATATTTAACAATGGTATCCAGAGAATGAGCCCCATTTTGCAGCCCTATGAAAAATATATCATTTCTAATGCCATTGTCAAGTCAATTCCACCTCAGTTCCAAGTTGAAGACTTGAAATTTTAATGAATCATTACAAGTTGCATTATTGTCGAGCCTGTAATTGATGACGACAACGTCCTACCCAACAAATTCAGCTATATCCTTTGCGGATCTTATCAAGTATATTAATAACGAGGAAAAATCAATCGGTTTCTCTCAACAACTTTTTATTTTTTCCATTACATCTGATTGTACTTATCCTTAACATATGATAGATATTTTGGTTGTCATCATTCAAGTTATGGATGTGAGGTAGATCAATAAAGACAACAAAGTTTCGACTATCCAAAAATTTGTTATTGCTAACAAATAGTATGTTACATTCCTTATTATTATCTGCAATTAATGAACTTTAGTAACATTTGATTCTTTTGACATTTTTCATTTTTATATTAGACAAAAAACTATTATATTGTCAATGTGGGATGTTTTTGTTGCAAATTAATGCCAACAAATTGTATAGGCCTTGCATACTTATCCAGTGGTTGTGTGTCGTAAGCTAAAAGTTCACTTTTATAATGGTAATTTTGTTTTCATTTTCTTCATACTATTTTTTATATTTATCCATGTATTTTCTTTTCTAGCTTATAATTTTATAATTTTAGTTGTTGCATTATCCACATGTTTTGATTTTGCAATTCTCATTGATTCACCAATACAAGAAGCTGCAGATTTTAAAAATTGGTGCTTCCACATTTCCCATCCTTACTCTTGCAACAAATAAACTTTTGTTCACATTTTATATGTTTTTAAGCTTACACTTATAATTACCATTTTTCAGGGTGCAGTTAAATAATAAGCAACTAAAAGACCTTGTTACCCAACAGGCTTACCTTAAATATGATCCTTATGTATCTTTTGGATCAAATCAAAAAATTTCAAATATCATTTTCTTAAAATCCACCGACAAGGTACATACATTTTATATTCTACTATTAACTTTCTTTCTCACATATTATCTATCTACTTTGAATATTCCTAACAAACATCTATTTGTATCTTTCTAGACAACATGGATTAAAGCTCATATTTCCTTCCAACACGTTATGCAAAAATATTGGTATATAAGCAGCAAAAAATGTTTTCACTCAACCTCATCTACCTATGGGGTTACATTTACATGTAATTCTTGCAAGGAAAAACATCCAATTGAACCCAGGCATTTCTTTCCTTTTTCCTTTTTAAAAAATAAAGGATGAACAAGCCCCTCATGTCATAAACAATCAAGTTCTTTTTATGTCCTCTTCAAAACATATCTTAATATGATTTTAACACATACGTAAGATACTTGTATGTTAAGTTTAAGATTATTCATATCAATTCTAAGTACAATTTTCTAATATTCTTTATTTATTCAACTATACATTTTCTTATTCATTTTCCTTTGTAAATGTAGATGTTAGTATGATGTTGATTTAACTGGCAGCACAAGAACTATCACAGCATCCATTTTTGGTGAACTGGCTCAAAATCTCTTGAGCTTCAATGTAGTTGAAGCTATGTAGTATTACAACCAGGTTATATTTGTATACTTATTACAAATAAAATTACATTTTATTATTTTTTATGACATCTCTATTATATGACTAATGATCTACATTTTTCTCTTTGGTAAAAAGAGTACTAAATTTCCTCTTGATAAGGTCCATACTGAACTGAAAGCAAAAAATTTTCTCATTTATATCAAACCTGTTCACATACAGCCATCGGACAGAAGACAACGCTTCACTGTTATCTATTACCACCAAACTGATGATGCTGAATTAAAGGAAGGTTCAACTTTAAGTAAAAAAACAGAGATAATAATAATGTTGAAATGATACTTACAAATATTTTAGGTACCTATCATTATTTATTCAAACATTTTTTGTAATTATATTCATCAAGCTATTTTAACTCTCCTTTTTTTTTCACCCCTCACATATCAAATGAACCGTGTGCTAATAATGAACCAGAACTGCTGATAACTTTCAATTTTCTTGGTGATGGTTACACCAAAAAAGCACAATCATCAATTCCAAACACCCTTTGCAATAGCTAAATACCTTTCCTTAAAGATTCATTATTACTAGCAATTAGCATCTTACCCTTTAAACTACTTCATAATGTGTACACTGTATAATTTGAGCTTTAATCCAATTTTTTATTTAACTTTTTCCTTATACTTTTACCAGTTTTTATATAACTATATTTTAATATATACCAATTCAGCTTTTTGATTACTTCATGTCTTATAAGTTCCTACGCATGACTTATATTGTTGTTTATCACTTATTCTATTTATTATGTTTTTTTCCTTTGAACATCCATCCTTTGTAAGTTGCGTATTGAATTAATTGGCCTGTCAAAAACTGTTCAATCATTCACTATCAATAAATTGCCACATGTACTATTATTTAATATTAAACATTTTCAAACAATTTTAAGTCTACTAAAATCTTTGCTGTTATTATTTATTCGTTTAGCATTCTTATAAAAAAGGTGATCTTCACTTGTATACTCTATCACTAATATACTTTGGTTTTTTATATTTTTAGTAAACATTCTTGTTTCTTCTTCAAGAGTTAGACAATGTCTTGATAAAAGATTTCAAGAAAATGAACGAAAACTAGCACAAACCTCAGATGTTCCTATTAATGACCGCAACAAAAAGCCTAGATTATTATGAACTTTTTTCGTACTATTTTTACTTCATAGATTAAAGGGGCAGTTGAAAGCCTGAGTACGAAGGTACTTACCACACAGGCAAAGAGAGATAAAGCAACTGCAAGTTTACTTCTTGAAAAATACTGTAAAATGATAGAATCATTAAAACTCGCTCTGGGGAAATTAGAAAACATCCGGGTATGACTGTACTTGCATTTAAATGCTTGAGGAAAATTTATTAGCATTTTCAAGTAAATTTTAAGAAATGTCTTCACTAAAATGAGCATGCATGTTGGTGGATTGAATTCTTCATAAGTTGCTCTAGATAGCCAAAGGAATTCAATGGATATTGTTCCTATATTTCCCATAGAAAAGGAATTAATAGGGTAAATTTACTTTGCAATATCCAATGGATTGCTATATTGTTTATTTATGCAAGATTAACTCTCTTAGCTATGCTATGTGAAATGGACAAAGATTTGGTTTCTATTGTCGAATTTTCTTTAACTTGAAATGAACGTCTAGTTTGTTGTGATTTTGTATGTATAAAATGAATAGAGAAGTGAGGAAGAGAAAGAGAGAAAGAGAGAGAGAGAGAGAGATTTAGAATCAACAGATAATATATGGAGAAAGAGTTTTTAATTGATTTCTTATTTTACACGGCATTCTAACCGTTAATGTAACATCCCGTTACCCATGTTGAGGCTAGAATTGTGATTTATGATAAAGTACTAAGAAATTAGGAAATGAACATCATGCTTTAGTTAAATATGACATGCACATTTTTGCACAAGAATATGATTGTACATGTATTCATTGACATTTTCTGGGTATAATTGATTTATAAATGTGATTAAAATTTGAATTGTGAGTTTTTTTGTAAAATTTTATTTGAAGACCATTAGCATTATTTTGGAATTTTTTTGTAAATTTGAGATACATTTGAACTAGAACAAATTCCAAGTGGTAGGATAAATTGATATATGAAAATTTTGGATGATTAAGCCTAAAATTGAGTGACATTTGGCATAGTTAATTAGAGACAAATAGACTAGTAATTAAGTGACAAATGGATCAATTATTGTGTGACAAGTGGACCATTAATTAGGAGACATATGGACTGATTAATTGGTGATATATGGCAGCATCTAGAGTGGATTAGTGTTAGCATCTTGATTAGGCAAATGTAAGACATGCCTTGGGACAAATGTTGTGCTGTAAAGTTGACACCTAGCATGTTGATGGAGCAAATTCCAGCAGCAATGTTTCTGCTATTTCTTTCACCTTTCTCCATTGAATTTGCTCCAACTTTCTCCTTTGTAATTTGCCTAAACCCTATCCAAATTGCTTCACCAAAAATAGCTTTTTACCTTACATAAAATAGCCAAGAAAACTAGCTAAAAGTTACCTTCATCTTCCTATCTAAAATCAACTTGTTTTTATCATCAGTTTGTGATGAATTTTGCTTGCATGGAGACTTGATTTAATATGAAGTTTGAGCTAAATTGAAAGCCTAACAAGTAATTGACAATTTGAACTTTATGATATGTTTAGTATTATGAGAATTATGCCTAAATTGGAATGACATATATGAGATATTGGTGAAGATGTATATGAACTGGAGAAATTTCATTGAATAGACTTCGATATTTTGATTATATATTAAACTGTAGATCTCCAAATATGTTGACTATTGATTTAGAATAAACTAGATACATATTTATACAACTTTCATAAAGATTATAATGTTAATTTTATCTCTAAACATTTCAAAATCTGGATGGAAGTAGAGCTAGGAGTTCTATTATAGTTTTAAAATAGTCTGAACTATTTTGGATATAACTTTCAGTATACTAAATCAAATTAGATGATTCTAGTATTATTAGAAACTGGAAACATAGTGGAACAATTGCATAGAATAAAATAACTAGAAAGTGTTACTCAAATACACCATTTTCCTTGTCATAATGATCATGCAAAGTTATCCCGAAAAGGGGTGCTAGGATGAAAATGCTGAGGTGTGTTGGAATTTGATAACTGGAATGTATTTATTGAACATGCTTCAGTATTTTGGCTATATTTTGATCTGTAGATTTTCAAATGAAATGATTCTTATTTACATTGAACTAGAGACAATTGGCTACAGATTTTAAGCAGAAATTGAATTTGAATTATGTCCCTAAGTGTCTTGAAATTTAGCTTAAAAGTAAGTCTTGGCTTAGGCAGTAGCACTACAAGGGATAGAAATCAAGTCCTGTTGTTATTAAATAAACTGTAATTATATAGGCCGAATCAGAAAAGGAGTCTTCACAAAAGTTATATCTTATTCTCTTAGGTTTTTATTGGTATAAAGTTTGTAATTTTTGGATATTTGAATTGAGAGATATGAGGTGTACAACTTGAATGCATGATCATGCATTAGCCAAAATTTCAAATGTACGTAGTCTATGGTGTTTTAAGCATAAATCATAAAATAACGAATCAAAATGTATAATCTTGGTATCATTAGAAACTTAAGACATTAGAGAACAACTTTCTAGAAGGAAGTATTGTCTAATTTGTCATTTACCTTATTAGAATAATTATGTAAAGTTGACCCGGAAGCATATTATGAGAAACAAATCTGAAATTATCAATTGGGTTATGAAATTAGTTTCACATTTTTTTATTATGGTCCAAACCCTAAGTACAAACTATATTAATGAGGGTTTTGCTATCTGAATAATATGGTGACAAAATCTCAATAAGATACCAGAATTGTCATTGAACATGCATTGTGCATATTGTCTATACATTGATGTGCATAAAGAAAGCCTTATACATTTGTGCAAAATTGTGATATATGTAAATATTTTTTGTATGATATAGAGGAGCACCTTGGACGTCAATCAGAAATTGTCGGACCATCCAAGTAATAGCATATTGTAGTGTACTGTGAGTAACCTAAGATGGTCTCACCTTGATTTCTTTTGTTTATTACTGAATTGAATTTGATATTGATGAATGTGTACTGAATTGTGTACTGAATTTTGTACAATAATAGTCCGAAGCATTCGATGCATGTGAATATCATTGAAAGTACTACTTGTATGTGAATGAGAATGACTAATTGAATTTGATATGTACTGATTATGTTCTGAATTTCGGACATAAATTGTCTGAGGAGTGTAATATTTGGGTATATATTGAAAGTTTTATGAATTGTTGCGAAACTCTGTATGATATTTGAATTCTCAACGAAAGTTGAATGCCGAACTTAGGTCCGATGATTATGAGATTCTGATTATGCATGAATTGTGATTGTTATACATGGTAACTTTTATAATTTATGCATTTCATAAAATGCATGCTCAGATAAAGGCATTGTGACCAGAGTAGCTAGTTTGATAGAGCTTTGAGCTCGATTTTCTTCACGTAGATCTTTGCTCCATGATATATGTTTCTAACTGAGCCAAATGGGCTAGTATTTGTATCTATATGTGAGAGGCACTCAGTCACAACAATAATAACGAATGTGGAGTCTTATATGCATCTGTATTGATATATATATATGTTCTGATTCGCAATGATATCATGATTTGTCATGGTAATGTGTGTATTTGGATTATACAAGATCTGAATGATTATATATTAATTATGTGATCTCGTGTGATTGACCTGCGTGAAATCATCAATGATGGTTCATTCATTGAGTTTGCAAAACTCATAAAAATTGCAACGTGACTTTTCAGGTATAAGGCAGGAGACCTAGTTCTTTAGACTGGACTAAAAGAACCTTTTGGATTAAGCTATAGCTCAAAGGTCTATCAGCTGACATCAGAAGAGTTATAGTGTTTTGTAGTCTTCCTAGAACTTGCATAAGGTATTGTAAATATTTATTAATGGATATAGTGTAAATTTTTCTTCTATGAAAACAATGTGAGTTTTTGAAAATGAAATCAAGGAATGGTTTTAATTTGATGACTTTTAAATTATGTCAGATGATGCCATGTTAAGTTGCATTTATGTTCACTCTAACTTGTAATTAACATAAGATATGTACTTGAATGTCCTTGGGTGTTTGGGTATATACTCTATGGTAGTCGGATGTTGCTTTTTTGGTATCAGAGTATGGTTTGGTATCTTTAGGGACAAATATGAGTTGAGATATGATAAATAGTGAGAAATTCATAAAGTGATCACACTTTTGTTTATTATAGGTCACCTTCTATAGGAGATCATATTAGAGAGTCAGCTGACATGGAGTCTATAGGATCCAATGTAGAGTCTCCTGTACCTGAGTTTGCTCAAATGCCTCCGAGAATTTCGAAAAGACGAGAAAGAAGATATGATAAGTTGAGAAAGTAGGAGGTTGTAGAATTTTACAGAAGTATAGACCCAGCTGAGGTTGAAGGGTGGTTACAGAGAACTAGAAGAGTGTTCGACCAGATAGGTTGTAAGGCAGATGAAAGATTTGATTTTGCGGTCTCACTACTACAAGGTCCTGAATACTAGTGGTGGAAGACTGTTCCAAGTAGTTCTGCCAGACCTTGTAATTTGACCTGGGAAGATTTTCTTAGAGTGTTTCAAGAGAACTATATGCTGACGATTTATATGGATCGGAAGATGAAAGAATTTTTAAACTTGAAGCAAGGCAGGCTCAAAGTAATAGAGTGTGAGATAAAATTCAACGAGCTAATAGTGGTATGCAACTGCATTGATCCCAACAGAGGAAGAAAAATGTTGAAAGTTTGAGGATGGTTTGAACATGGAGATTAGAACGAGGCTAACAATTTCTAATCTGGGTAGTTTTATAAAACTCCGAGCGTTCTTGATCAAAATTGAACAACTATCAAAGGATGGTTAGGGAGAGTACAAACAGGATGTTAGAGGCAAGAGGTAGGATGAATCTCAGGCTGAGTCTAATAGAAGCTTCAGAAAGCGTCAGAATAGATCGTCTCGACAGTCTAGAGCGAGACAATATAAGTCCCGATCAAGAGGTGGATTTGTTCAGTTTGGGAGAGGTAGAGGACAAATGTCCTCCAACTAGTCTCAACAGCTGCCTGATTGTGAAGATTATGTATAAAAGCATGGTGGTGAATATTGGTAGATAACGGGAGCTCGTTTTTATTGTGGTTCTGTAGACCATATGATTAGAGATTGTCCTGAGATGTTAGGATCACAGTCTGGAGTTAGAGGAGGAACAGTGACTGAGACAACGGTTTAGCAGAGTAGAGCTGGCAGAGGCAGAGGTGGAGGTAGAACTCAATCAATAGGGCCCAGTGTTAGGACTGAGGTGCAGAATAACCAGCCGCAATCTCAGGCCAGGGTCTATGCCATCACCAGACATGAGGTGCAGAACTCCCCAAATGTGGTAGCAGGTGTGTTGAATGTTTTCCATTTGGAAGCATATGCATTGGTAGATCTAGGATCTACACAGTCATTCATCACATCGCATTTGACATCTAGATTGCATTACGAGAGAGAGATACTGAAATGTGGGTTAGAGGTGAGTACCCCAGTGGGTAGCACAACAGTGGTTGGTGAGGTATGTAAAAAATGTATAGTTCGGATTGATCAGGCAGAGTTAGAAACTGATCTGATTGTATTACAGTTAAAGGAAATTGATATAATTCTTGGCATGGATTGGCTTACAACTCATCGGACTGTAATGAATTGTTATGTTAAGGAAGTGGTTCTTGAATCTCCCAATCAACCGAGAGTAATGTTTCAAAATTTTAGTCAGACTGTGCCAGCCCGATTAATTTCATTTATGAGTGTGTTGAAACTGATCTAAGGTGGATGTGAGGCTTATCTAGCCCACATAGTTGACACTCGGAATGAGCAAACCATTCAAGTTATTTCAGTTGTTAGGGATTTTCTGGATGTGTTTCTTTTAGAATCACTGGGTTTAGTTGTTAGGGATTTTCTGGATGTGTTTCCTGCAGAATTACTAGGTTTACCCCTAGAAAGGGAGACGAAGTTTACCATAGACCTTATTCCAGGTACTGCTCCTATATCAATACCTCTATATAGGATAGCACCTGTAGAATTGAAGGAGTTGAAAACCCAGTTACAAGAGTTCTTAGATAAGGGTTTCATCAGGCCTAGTGTGTCACTTTGGTGAGCTCCGGTATTGTTTGTAAAGAAGAAGGATGGGACTCTAAGATTGTGTATTGATTACCGGCAGTTGAATCGGATCACAATGAAGAATAAATACCTATTGCTGAGAATTGATGATTTATTTGATCAGTTACAGGGAGCTCAAGTGTTCATAAAACTAGACTTGAGATCGGGATATTATCAGTTGAAAATAGCTGAGGTGGATGTACTGAAGAGTGCATTTAGAGCAAGATATGGGCACTTTTAGTTTTTGGTAATACTGTTTGGCTTGACTAATGCCCCTGTAGCTTTTATGGCCTTAATGAATAAGGTATTTCAACCTTATTTAGATCGCTTTGTAATTGTCTTCATTGATGACATTTGAGTGTACCCAAAGTGTAGAGAAGATCATACTGCACATATAAGATTAGTTCTCCTAATAATTAGGGAGAAACAGTTATATGCTAAGTTCAGTAAGTGCAAATTTTGGCTTAATCAAGAAGTATTTCTGGGTCTCATCATGTCTGGACGGGGCATTCAGTGGACCTAAAGAAAGTAGAAGCAGTGATAAAGTGGGAGGCTTCGAAAAATGTATCTGAGATTCAGAGTTTCTTTAGATTAGCTTATTACAGAAGGTTTGTCGAGGGGTTTTCACTACTCTCAACCCCTTTAACAAAACTTCTGAGAAAGAATGTGCCTTTCAAATGGAATGATGATTGTCAGAGGACTTTTAAGGAGCTAAAGCATCGGTTAACTTTAACACCGGTGTTAGCAATTCCATCTGGACCTGGTGGTTACGTTGTGTATAGTGATGCATCACATCAAGGTTTAGGATGTGTATTAATGCAGCATAGAAAAGTAATAGCATATACATCGAGACAGTTGAGGTCTCATGAGTTTAATTATCCAGTACATGATCTAGAACTTACTGCAGTAGTATTGTCCTTGAAGATTTGGAGACACTATCTGTATGGAGAAACCTTTCAAGTATTCACTGATCATAAGAGTTTGAAATATCTGTTGAGCCAAAAAGAGTTTAATATAAGACAGAGGTGATGGATCGAATTGATAAAAGATTATAATTGTAGAATCAAATATCATCCTGGCAAAGCTAATGTGGTAGTTGATGCATTAAGTTGGAAGTCCAATAGCAGTGTAGCTCAAGTACATCAATCGCGATTACCAAACCTAGTTCATTTGAGGGTACTGAATGTTGAATTGAATGTCAGGCAGAATGAGACATTGATAAATACATTGAATTTAAGACCGATATTGCTTGACAGGATCAAAGAGGCTCTGAACAGAGATCCAGACGTAATGAAGTTAACTGAGAAGTTGAAAGTGAAACTGGATTCTGAATTTGAAGTTAGAGATGATACATTGTGGTTAAGGCAAAGATTATTGTGTGCCCTGTGTTAATAATTTAAGGAAAGAGATTTTGGAGGAAGCTCATGTAGTAGCTTATGCTATGCAACCTGGTGCTACTAAGATGTATAACACATTGAAACAACATTACTGGTGGCCTGGAATGAAAAAGCAAGTAGCAAAGTTTGTTTCTAATTGTATAACTTGCTAGCAAGTTAAGGCTGAGCATCAGGCTCCAGTTAGAAAATTACATTGTTACCTATTCCGGAGTAGAAATTGGAACGAATTATTATGGATTTTGTTATAGGTTTGTTAAGAACTCTGAGGCAACATGATGCCATTTAGGTCATTATTGATAGACTGACCAAATCGGCTCATTTTTTGCCAATGAGAGAAAATTTTTCACTAGATTAGTTAGCTCGGCGATATGTGAATGAAGTTGTGAAATTACATGGGATTCTAGTGTCTATTATGTCAGACAAGGATCCTAGATTTATCTCAAGATTTTGGGGTAGTTTACAGACAGCTTTGGGTGCAAAACTGAATTTCAACATAGCATTTCATCCTCAGACAGGCGGTCAAAGTGAGAGAACGATCAAGACTGTTAAGGATATGCTCATAGCTTGTGTTTTGGAGTTTCAAGGAGCATGAGACCAATATGTAGCTTTGATTGAATTTGCCTATAACAATCAGTATTATAGCAGTATCAGTATGGCTCCATATGAGGCGTTATACGGCAGGAAATGTCGTTCACCTTTATATTAGGATGAAAAGGGTCTAAAGATTATCGAAGGCCCAGAAGTGATTCAGGATACTGTTGACAAAGTGAAATTAATCCGTAGAAGAATTAAAATAACACAAGACAGACAGTAGAGCTACGTAGATCAGCACAGACGAGATATGGAGTATCAGGTGGGAGATAAAGTATTTCTGAGAGTATGACCTTGGCGAGGTATACTGAGATTTGATAAGAAGGGTAAGTTAAGCCCGAGGTATATTGGTCCATATGAGATAATCGAAAGAATTGAACCATTGGCTTATAAGTTAACCTTACCTTCTGAAATGGCTTAGATACATAATGTATTTCATATGGGTATGCTTAGGCGATATCAGACGGATCCAACTCATAGGATACTGACTCAAGAAATTGAAGTCTCTAATAATTTGAGTTATGCTGAAAAACCAGTGAAAATAATTGGCTATCAGAATAAGCAATTGAGGAACCGAGTGATCCCAATGGTGAAATTCCTTTGGAAGAATCATTCAAGTGAGGAAGTCACATGACAAATGAAGGAGCATATAAGGAATCAATACCCCTACCTATTTGACCATTCAGGTTAGAATTTCGAGGACGAAATTTTTGTTAGGAGGGGAGTACCCATATTAAGGCTAGAATTGTGATTTATGAGAAAGTACTGAGAAATTAGGAAATGAACATCATACTTTAGTTAATATGACATGCACATTTTTGCACATAAATATAATTGTACATGCATTCATTGACATTTTTCGGGTATAATTAATTTATAAATGTAATTAAAATGTGAATTGTGAGTTATTTGTGTTAAAAAATTATTGGAGACCATTAGCATTATTTCAAAATTTTTAGTGAATTTGAGGTACATTTGGACTAGGAAAAATGCCAAGTAGTAGGATAAATTGATACATGAAAATTTCGAATGATTAAGCCTAAAATTGAGTGACATTTGACATAGTTAATTTGTGACAAATAGACTAGTAAGTAAGTGACAAATTGATCAATTATTGTGTAACAAGTGGACCAATAATTAGGAGACATATAGACTGATTAATTGGTGACATATGGCAGCATCTAGAGTGGATTAGTGGCAACATCTTGATTAGGCAAATGTAAGACATGCCTTAGGACAAATGTTGTGCTGTAAAGTTGACACATAGCATGTTGATGGAGCAAATTCCAGCAACAATGTTTTTGCTATTTCTTTCACCTTTCTCAACCAAATTTGCTCCGACTTTCTCCTCTGTAATTTTCCTGAGCCCTAGCAAATTGCTACACCAAAACTAGCATTTTACCTTTAAAAAAATAGCCAAGAAAATTAGCTGAAAGTTACCTTCATCTTGTTGTCCAAAATCAACCTATTTTTATCATAAGTTTGTGATAAATTTTGCTTACATGGAGACTTGATTTAATATGAAGTTTGAGCTGAATTGAAAGCCTAACAAGTAAGTGACAATCTGTTCTTTATGAAATGTTTAGTAGTATGAGAATTATGCCTGAATTGGAATGACATATATGAGATATTGGTGAAGATGTATGCTAGAATGTTATGAATTGCATAATTTTCATTGAATATACATTGGTATTTTAACTATATCTTGAATTGTACATCTCCAAATACGTTGATTATTGATTCAGAATAAATTAGAGACATATGTATAAAAATTTTCTACAAAAGTTGAATGTTAATTCTATCTATAATCATTTCAAAATCTGGCTAGAAGTAGAGTTAGGAGTTCTATTACAGTTTAAAAATAGTTTGAACTGTTTTGGATATATCTTTCAATATACTAAATCAAATTGTATGATTCTGGTGTTATTAGAAACTGGAAACATAGTGTAACAATTTTATAGAAGAAATTGTTAGCAAAATACACCATTTTCTTTGTCACAATGATCATGCAAAGTTATCCTGAAAGGGGGTGTTAGCATGAAAATGATGAGGTGTGCTGGAATTTGATAATTTGAATGTTTTTACTAACATATTTCGATATTTTGGCTATATTTTAATCTAAAAAATTCCAAATGAAATGATTCTTGTTTTAAATTGATCTAGAGACATTTGGATACAAATGTTAAGTAGAAATTGAATTTGAATTATGTCCTTAAGGGTCTTGAAATTTAGCTTGAAAGTAAGTCTTGGCTTAAGTAGTAACACTACTAGGGATAGAAATCAGGTGCTGCTATTATTGAATAAACTGTAATTATATAGGCCGAATCAGACAAAAGGGTCTTCACAAAATTTATATCTTACTCTCTTAGATTTTTATTGGTATAGATTTTGTAATTTTTGGATATTTGAATTGAGACATATGAGGTGTACAACTTGAATGCACGATCATGCATTAGCCAAAATTTCAAATGTACATAGTCTGTGGTGTTTTGATCACAACTCATAAAATAATGAATCAAATTGTATGATCTTAGTATCATTAGAAACTTAAGACATTGGAGAACAACTTTCCAGAAGGAAGTATTGCCTAATTTTGTCATTTACCTTATTAGAATAATTATGTAAAGTTGACCCGAAAGTATATTATGATAAACAAATCTGAAATGATCAATTGGGTTATAAAATTAGTTTTACATTGTTTTATTATGGTCCAAACCCTAAGTACAAATTATATTAATGAGGGTTTTGCTATCTGAATAATATTGTGACAAAATCTCGATAAGATACTAGAATTGTCATTGAATATGCATTGTGCATATTGTCTATACATTGATGTGCATAAAGAAAGACTTATACATTTGTGCAAAATTGTGATATATGT
>JANSVA010415599.1:0-21918 GCA_025504915.1 Erythroxylum reticulatum | reverse complement strand
AATTGAATGGTTTTAGCCTAGTAATTGTTCAGTAACTCCCTGTGGATTGATACTCTTACTTCCCTATTTACTTGCGTAACCCGTACTTGCAGGGCCTCGGATAAGTTTTGGTGCTGTTGTCGGGGAGTTTCCCTTTGGACAATATTAGGCGATCAATTTTTTGGTTACTTTGGGCATTTATTTTTCATTATCATTTTATTATTTTTCATTGTATTTAATTTTTCTTATAGTTTATTTCTTCCCTCGGAGTATTCTTTTTGATTTTTGATTTGTAGGTGATTCCTTATGTATATAAGACATTCTCATAGTGCAGAAAACTTGTTATTTGATCCAGAAATTGAAAAGACCACTAAGGCACTCTGAAAAGCTATGAAACAGCAAAGAGCACAAGCTATGCAAGGTAACCAGCGAATAGAAACTGAACTTGTTGATACTACAAGTGAGCAAGTAATGGCAGAACAAAAGTAGAATGGTGGGCAAAATTAGAGAACCATGCAGGACCATGCAATATCGAACTTTGAGGATTACTAATCGAGCATCGCAACTCCTCCAGTTATAGCTAATAACTTTGAACTGAAGACCGGACTTGTGCAGATGGTCCAACAATCCTAATTTAGAGGCAACCCTTCAGAAAATCCTATGTTCATTTGGAGAAGTTCATTCAGATATGTAGCATGTTGAAGCAGAATGGGGTAGCTGATGATGTAATTCGCCTCAAATTATTCCCTTCTTCCTTGAGGGATTGTGCAACTGAATGGCTCTACTCTCTACCTCCAGGGTCTATAACTGTATGGCAAGAGTTATCCCAAGCCTTCGTAACGTAGTACTTTCCCCCAGGAAAGACTACACAACTGAGGGGTGAAGTGCATTCCTTCCTACCGAGAGAAGATGAATTTATCTATGAAGTATGGGAGAGATTTAAGGAGCTATAAAGAAAATGCCCCCACCATGGGATTTAAAAATGGATTCTTGCGTAGATTTTCTAAAATGGGCTTTCTCCTGATATGAAAAGTGCTATAGATGTAGCTATAGGTGGAGATTTTATGGCAAAAACTGAAGATGAAGCTCATTCACTCCTGGAAAGGATTACTCAGAATAATTACCAATGGAGAGGGAGCAGGGGGCATTTAAAGCAAGAGGCTAAGAAGATTGCAGGAATGTTTGAGGTTGATGCATTATCCATGATGAATGCTAGTTTTGAAACCCTGATAAAGAGAATGGATAAAATGGATAAGGTTAATGTGATGGCAGTAATCAGCACATAGCCTGTGCATGAACTGCAGCAATTTGCACAGCCCATGTATAATTTTCATGCTTATGGACTAGTCATTGCGGTTGAGCAAGCTAATTTAGTGGGTAACTATGGAGTTAAACCTCAAGGAGGAGCCTTCTCAAACATATACAACCCTGAGTGAAGGAACCACCCCAATTTCTCTTGGTCCCAATAACCCAAACAGCCACAAAATCTCTCAAACCAGCCCCATTACTCTTCCTACCCTCAAAACGAATCTCACTTTCTAGCCCAGCAACAAAACTTCAGTAGGGGTCCTCCAAGATTCCAAAACACAAAACCCCAAGCCCCTTCACACCCATCTCAAGAGTAGAAACCAACTTTGGAGTCTATGGTGGAACTAATCTAGCAGCTTAGTTCTAAGGTAGATCAACTTTCCATACACAACAAAATGTTGGAGACTCAGATTGCTCAACAGGCTAGTACAGCAAGAGGGGACAAGGGTAAATTTTCTACATGACCAGAAAATCCTAAGCAGACTACTGATGCAGTGATTTTAAGAAATGGAAAGGTCTTAGAATCGATGGTGGAAAGCAAGGATAAAGCAGCAAGTAAGGGAAGATCCGATTTTGTCCTAGCTGCAAAGTCTGTCCAGAATGAACTAAAAAATACTAAAACTGAAAAAGACACTCCACCTCCTCCATATAGGCCACCCATGCCATTCCCACAACTTTTTCAGAAATCCTTAAGAAGCTATACATCAATATTTCCTTCACGGAACCTCTCACCAACCTACGTAAAATTCTTGAAGGAAATATTGTCAAATAAGAGGAAGTTAGAGGAGTATGAAATAAAGGCATTGACGGAAGAGTCTAGCACTATTTTACAGAATAAGCTGCCACTGAAGTGGAGGGATCCCGGAAGCTTCTCCATTCCTTGTCAAATAGGAAGAACAAACATTGGTAAGGCTTTATGCGACCTTGGTACAAGTGTAAGTCTCCTACCTCTTTCTATATGTCAAAAGCTTGATATAGGAGAACTTAAGCCTACTACAATTTCAATCCAACTAGCTGATAGGTTACTCAAATACCTTCAAGGTATTTTAGAAAATATACCTTTGAAAGTACGAAATTTCTTTATCCTAGTAGATTTTGTGGTCTTGGAGAAGGAAAAAGATACAAATATACCCATTATATTAGGGAGACCTTTTCTTACTACTACGGGAGCTATTATAGATATCAAGAACGGGAGAATGACATTGAAAGTTAGGGAGGAAAAAGTTGAATTTAATTTAGGAAAGGCAATTAAGGAAAAAGATGAGGGAGATTCATGTCTTAGCGTTGATAGAGTTGATGAAGAGGTTAGAAGTCAATTTAGGAAGTCTAAACATGATGGTTTGTTGGAAAATTTTCTAGTGCATTCAATTTCAACAGGAACCCATCAACCAGAAATTTCAGAGTTGCTACAGATGCTAGCAGCACAACCTATGCAGAGGAGCGCATAACCTGTGCCACCAGAACAAATCAATGCACCAGATTTGAAACAAGAAGAGCCACCAATCGTTGAACTAAAGCCCCTACCCTCCAATCTCAGATATGAATTTTTAGGACCTAATAGTACTTATCTAGTCATTGTTAATGAAATTTGAGTACTGTGTAGATTAAAAAATTAATGAAAGTCTTGAGAGAGTATAGGAAAGCAATTGGCTACCAAATTTCAGATTTAAAGGGAATAAGTCCAGCATTTTGTATACATCAGATCAATTTGGAGGAAGATGCAAAGCCAGTTCAGAAACACCAAAGAAAGCTCAACCTAAATATGAAGGGGGTTATGAAGAAAGAAGTGCTTAAACTTCTAGTTGTAGGAATTATCTATCCGATTTCTAATAGTACATGGGTAAGCCCAGTCTATTGTGTCCCTAAAAAGGGAGGTGTGATAGTGGTAAGAAATGATAATAATAAGTTGATTCCAACTAGAACTATAACATGTTGGCATGTGTGTATAGATTATAGGAAATTAAATAATGCCACACGTAAGGATCATTTTCCTTTACCCTTTATTGATCAAATGTTAGAGAGGTTAGCTAATCAAGATTACTTCTATTATTTGGATGGTTATTTTGCTTTCTTCCAAATTCCTATTCAACCGAATGATTAAGAAAAAATGACATTTACATGTCCTTATGGTACCTTTGTTTATCAAAGGATGCCATTTGGTTTGTGTAATGCCCCAGCTACCTTTCAAAGGTGCATGATGTCAATCTTTTCTAATTTTATTGAGGAAATTATAGAAGTCTTTATGGACTATTTTTCAGTATATGAGATTTCATTTTATTCATATTTATCTAACCTTAGCAAAGTTTTGAGCTGGTGTGAAGAAGTAGACCTTGTATTAAACTGGGAAAAGTGCCATTTTATAGTGCAAGAAGGGATAGTACTTGTTCATCTTGTTTTTAATCGAGGAATTGAGGTGGACAAGGCTAAGACCGAAGTGATATCAAATTTGCCTCCACCTACCTCGGTTAAGGAAGTCAGAAGCTTTTTAGGGCATGCTAGTTTTTATAAAAGATTTATCAAAGATTTTTCTAAAATAGCTAAACCTTTGACAAATTTATTGAATAATGATGTCCCTTTTGTGATTGATGATGACTTTTTGAATTCTTTTCCTAGTTTAAAAGAAGCCTTAATTTCTGCTCCAATTCTTTAACCTCTGGATTGGTCTCTACCATTTGAAATTATGTGTGACGCCTCCGATTTTGCTGTAGGAGTTGTGCTTGGGCAAAGGAAGGATAAAGTAGTTCATACTATCTATTATGTGAGTAAAACGCTCAATGACGCACAATTGAATTATGCTACTACTGAAAAGGAACTCCTAGTTGTGGTGTTTACGGTGGACAAATTTAGGTCCTATATAGTTGGCTCAAAAGTTATTGTCTATTCAGATTATGCAGCTATTAGGTACCTACTTGCAAAGAAAGAAGCTAATCTAAGGCTAATACGGTGGATACTTCTCCTTCAAGAATTTGATTTAGAGATAAAAGACAAGAAGGTGGCAGAGAGCATGGTTGTAGATCATCTATCGAGGCTTTCAAACTCAACTCATCAATTAGATATAGATGATGATTTTTGTGATGAGAATTTGTTTTTTCTTACAAATACCCAGCGCACGGACTGTGCAAATCTGAACGAGTTATGTTATGCTATCCAAGAACTAGTAGCAATTATACCTTCCATTGTTTTTTGGTACGCAAACTTCGTGAATTATTTGGTTGCTGGAGTTACACCACCTGATTTGTCCTACCAGCAAAGGAAGAAATTTTTCTCAGATTTGAAGGATTACATGTGGGAGGAACCATATTTATTTCGAAGATGCAACGAAAAAATTATTAGGCGATGTTTGCCAAGCAAAGAAGCTGAAGAAATGTTGATCAATTGCCATTCCTTGCCTTATGGAGGACATTTTAGTTTAGAAAAAGTAGTAGCCAAGGTGCTATAAGCAGGATTTTATTGGCCAACAGTTTTTTAGGATGCAAGAAATTTTGCTCAAGCCTGTGACTGATTTCAAAGAACTAGAACCATTTCAAAGAAGCATGAGATGCCAATGCAAGGAATTTTGGAAGCGGAACCCTTTGACATATTGGGATTGGACTTCATGGGAGTAGATTACGTCTCGAAATGGGAGTAGATTACGTCTCGAAATGGGTAGAAGTTGTTGCTTGTCCAACTTGTGACACGAAAGTGGTGCTAAAATTCCTTAAGAAGAATATTTTCACAAGGTTTAGGACCCAGAGAGCCATATTAAGTGGTCGAGGGACTCACTTTGTCAACCGCTCCTTTAAGAATTTGCTGAAGAAAAATGGGGTCTACCGTAAGCAAGTGTTAGCTTACCATCCTCAAGCTAACAGTTAAGCTGAAATTTCTAACTGGGAGATCAAATCTATATTGGAGAAGACAGTTAAGTCATCAAGGAAGGACTAGTCTTTGAGGCTTGATGATTCTCTGTGGGCATACAGGATGGCATACAGGACCCTTATAGGGACAACTTCATATAGACTAGTTTTTGGTAAGTCTTGCCATCTTCCGGTGGAGCTTGAATACAAAGCTTACTGGGAAATAAGGAAGTTGAATATGGATTTTAAAAAAGTAGTTGTTAAAAGACTGTTGCAACTGAATGAGTTGGAAGAGTTAAGACATGACGCTTATGAAAGTTCCAGAATCTACAAGGAATAAATTAAAAGATGGCATGACAAGAACCTTCTAAGGAGGGAATTCAAAGAAGGAGATTTGGTGCTACTCTTCAATTCAAGACTGAAAATATTTCTTGAAAAGTTAAAGTCCTGATGGTCGGGGCCTTTTAAAGTGGTGAAGGTCTTTCCTTACGGAACAATAGAGATAGAAGACCCAAAAACTAGAATTTTCAAGGTCAATGGACAATGTTTAAAGCCATATATTACTGGAGCTCAAATTGAAAAAGGGACAGCTTACTCCCTTTTCAGTCCAAAGCCTTAAGAGAAGAATTCAAAGTCTAGCTACATGCTTTAAATAAGCACTTATTGGGAGGCAACCTAATTTTCTTTCCTTTTCTTTTTGGTTTATTTATTTATTTTTAGTACAACATTTCCATTTTTCCAAACTCAAGTTAATAATTCTCAATGATTTTTCTTAAAGGAACAATAACTCGGGACTGTGGATGAATAGAGGATTTGGTTGGAAACGCACTCACCATCAAGGTCCAGGGAATTTCTCATTAAACTTCCTTTTATTATTCCACAATAATGTTTAATTGATGAATGAGTGTGGTTTGGTTGGATTTGGTGTTTGATTTATAGTGTGCATTGTGTGAAATTTTTTGGATGAGAATTAGTTGGCTTAGTTGACATTGAAGACACTGTCAACTTTGAGTTTGGGGGGTAACTAATATTTTTGTTTTTTTTTCTCTCTCTTCTTTTGCAATTATTTTACATGCATTGGTATTTATTTATTCATTTATGGTATATATTAAAAAAAATTCTAACCTTATCCATGGATGAATAGGAATTGTTTTAAAGAGCAACTGAATCCACTTTTAGATTGGGTTGTGGATTGGAAAGTTCCTGATTGGTGCAAGAATCTTAGGAATTTTCTTTTGTTTATGTTCATTTAATTAGAGATCTTCCTAATTCTTGTTATACATTTAGAGAACTTAAAAGAAAATTCCTTAGCAATTTGTAACTTGTTGACATCTCACCAATCCTAGAACAAGCTTTCTAATCCTGTCGAGGCGAAATCATAGCATTTACTAAAGAAAGAAATGATTTAGGCATCGTCCTTTGTTATCTACCCTAAATGAATTTTAGCTTACACCTTTATTTCCCTTGGAACCCCTTTTGAGCCTTATACATTATCCTAATTTTTCTTGGTACCCTTAATTAAACCGAGCCTAGGACCTAAATTCCCTACCCTTTTATGTGGTTTGATTGTTCAAGATTTGTGTTTTTGAATGTATATAATTTTGATGTAGAAAAAAATAAAAAAAATAAAAAGAGAATCGCATCCAAGAGTTGTTTGTTTGTTCCCAACTATGAAAAGGAGAAATTTGAAGCCCTAAAATATGCAATGAAAAGAGTTTGGGGGAAGTTGTCCTAATTTGTGGACGCTTGATGTTGTTTATATGTGAACCAAGCCTATTTAAATGCATTTGGAGATGGGAGCTTGTAATCATTTGAGATATTTGGATGTCAATTTTATATTTCGTTATTTATTCAAAAAGAAGAAAAAGAAAAAAGAAAAAAAGAAAAAAAGAGAAAAAAACATATATTGAATTTATACATGTTTTCTACATTTGCACGTTTTTAAACAATCATTCCTTAACTTTTTGTGAGCCTTTATTTCCCCTTTCTTTGTTTGAAACCCATATGACACACCCAACAACCTCATTACAACCTAGTAAGACCTATTGATCCTTCAATAATAAATGCTAAATTAGTCGAGATAGGTTAGGATGTCTTGCCTATGGGGTTGGTTAATTAATTATATCATCAATATGTATGAGATACATGGGTTATAAGTTGTGGAACCTATTTTAGTTTTCTTTGCATCTTGCAAGAAGAGGGTTTTCTATAATTGATCAAAGGTTAAAGGAATATTGGCTTGAGTTATTTCTTAGTTTCTTGTAACATGAAGGTGGGAACGGTTTGAATGGAAAGGCTAAAAGTGAATTTGAGAGCTTGGATTTACAGTTTTTTACGATTCCTTGGATGAGTAGCTTTGAAAACGTTTTCTCAATCTTTATTTTGCTTGGGGACAAGCAAAGGTTCAAGTTTGAGGGTATTTGTTTAGTCTAATTCATATAAGTATTTAGGCCATATTTGCATTCATTTTGCATATTCATTCATTCATTTTAGTAGCATTTTTAGGTTTATTTATTTATTTTCATTGAGTTTGTTATTTATTTTATTTTTCTAATTTTTTCATAAAAAGCATGAAATTTGGCTTGAAATGAGACCTAAGAAGTTGCCACTGCAGTAGGTGAATAAAAAAGAATAAAAGGACAGCTCATGAGAGAACAAAGCAAAACACAACAGAGGAGATAAAACACAAAGAGCAAGGAGAAACATGACAGCACAACAATAAGTTAGCAGAAAAAATGACATAACAAACAACATGTGGAAAGAGTCCAAAACATAGTGGACTGAAGATGTTTTAGCACTTCAGAATTATAACAACATGCTAGGTTTTAATTGGGAGAACAATGTTTAACGTGGGGTTTTTTTAAAATTTTTTGGGAGAATCAACACACGGCAGTAGCAATACGAGAAACCTGGATGCACATAGAAAAGACGCAGACTGGAGGCACAAAGAGATGCATTCTAGACCTTTTTTTTACGTTTATTTCCAAGGCTCACCTGGGTTCTCCTTTCTTTACTCCTCTAATGTCTATTGTCCTTGATTTGATATTAATTTTGTTGAACATGATCACGAGTGAGTAGATTTCTTGTTAGGTTTCAAAAATGGGATGTAGTTTTCGAATTTCTACATAATTTGATTTTGGATTTTATTCAATAAAATTGATTCATGGTTATTTATTCTTTTTTTGAGTATTATTGTGCTTGTTATATGCTAGGCATCATATAATTTGTGTCAAAATTATTGGTTGAAGAATCAAAAGGTGAAAATCAGTAGTGAAACACCAAAATTAAGAACTTGTAGGTTTAGACCTAGATATAGGCAAAAATCTATGAGAGGAATTACCAACTAGATAAAAATCTTAATGGGTTTTAGTTAATTTCATGAGCCACGATAGTCAGGATTGATTTTAACTACGATACTTCTTTAACATCTCAATAGAGAATCATAGATAATTTAGATCTAGTTTCCTTCAAAGTCTAAGGATTAAGATTATTAAATAAACCAGAAAAGAATAATTAAAAGTCGATCATGAAACCAATTTAAATCCTGCCTTTTACATATCTGATTTATTCCTTATAGACTCATACTGCATAAGCTGAGAGGTTATTCTGTTTGTTTTAGGATTAGTTTTAGCAATTCTTTAATTAATTAATTTCTCAATAATCAATATTTAAGTGATTAGACCAAATAATTGAATGGTTTTAGCCTAGTAATTGTTCAGTAACTCCATGTGGATCGATACTCTTACTTCCTTATTTACTTGAGTGACCTGTACTTACGGGGCCTCAAACAATATCTGAATTTTGGGTTTTTAAGCACTTCATGCTTAATGAGGGAGTTAAGAGTCTCCATATAAAGGATGAAAAGGTAGGGGGTAAGGGATCCCCTTACCTAAGTCCTCTTCCTGCCTCAAAGAGTGTGGTAAGAGTACCATTGATTATAATAGACAATGAGGAGGTTGAGATACACTCTTTAATCCACTTTATAAAGATCATTGGAAATCTGTGAGCCATCTGCGGAGTCCATAGGAAATCCCAACTCACACTATTAAAATCTGTGGAAATCAATCTTGATTGTGCAATTTGGAGAGTAATTTGATATGGAGTAGCCTTTTAGGGGCTCTTGTACAATTAGAATGTTGTTTCCTATATGTCTGTCATGCATAACAGTGCCTTGGTTGTCACTAATTAGCAGAGCTAGGGTTTTTTTTTTCATTTTTGAGGCAAGTATCTTATATATGACCATGTAGAGGAAATTATCATATGCAACAGGCTTGAATTCTCCAAAATGTGTAGGATTGGAGTATTTGGGAATCAAACAAATAAAGGTTATGTTAATATCTTTGAGTAAGATCCCTTTGGAAAAGAATTCTTTGATTGCCTCTATAAAAAATGGATTTGTCTCACTCCAAGACTTCTGGAAGAAGTACCCATTTAGGCCAGGAGCTTTGGATCCATCCATGACAAAAATTGCAGCTTAAATTTCTAAATTTTCTACTGGTTTTATAAGGAGTTCCACATCTGCTAATGTGATTTGTTTGAGGTATAGGGATCTAAGTTCATCTAATGTAGCATTTGAAGAGTTAGGAGTTCATAGTAGGACTTTAAAGTACCTTCCTGCCACCTCATGAATTTCTTGTTGTGTCTGAAGATTAACACCCTCTTTGGAAGTTATAAAATGGATCTTGTTATTGTTTTTCCTCACAAGAATGGAGTTCAAAAAGAATCTAGTACAGTTATTGCAATGTCCCATTACCATAGAGTATATACTCGAACATCCAAAGAACATTCAAGTATATATCCTATGATAATGGTATGTTAGAATAAACACATGATTAACTTAATCATGACATCATCTAATATAATTAAAAGCCACCAAATTTAAAAGCATTCCTTGCATTCATTGACAAAAGCTTACAATCCTTATACAAGTTCTATATGACAAGAAACTACAAAAATACAAGTTACAACTCTTCTGACGTCAACTGACAAACGTTTGAGCTATAACCTAATCCAAAATATTCCTTTAGTCTAATTTTAGAAACTAGGTCTCCTGTCTCGTACCTGAAAAATTACGTTACAATTTTTATGAGTTTTGTGAACTCAATGAGTGAATCATCATTGATGATTTCACCCAAGTAAAACACACAATACCACACATTTCACATATATTCTTTCAAAACATAAATAATCCAAATACTCACATTATCATCGCACATCATGATATCATCGCGAATTCAAAATAGATACATACAAATAAAAATGCATATGAGACTCTAGATTCATTATTATTATTGTTAATGAGTGCCTTTTAGATAAAGATATAGATATAGATATTGGCCTATTGGGCTCATTCAGAAATAGAAATCATGGAGCAAAGCTCTACGTTTAGAATACTGAGCTTAAAGCTCTTTCAGATTGGCTACTCTGATCACAACGCCATTATCTGAACATGCATTTTATAAAATGCATCAAATATAGAATATGCCATGTATAGCAGTCATTTATGATGCACAGTCAGAATCTCATAGTCATCGGACCTAAGTCCGGCATTTAAATTTTTTGTTGAGTATACAAATATCATTCAAAATTTAAAAGCAACCAGAACACTTACAATTTATATCAAACTCCTTAAATCATTCAAGTCTGAAATTCATCAACAATTCACAAACAATTTAATAATTGGAAGTTAAACAAATTCAATCAATCCTAGGAAAAATCATCTAGATTGACTCACTGTATGCTCCAATGTGCTATTGCTTGGATGGCCCAGCAATGTCTGATTGGCGTCCAATGTGCTCCTCTATATTATATAAAACACATTTACATATATCACAAATTGGTACAATTATAAGTGTTTGTTAATGCATATGTATGTATATAAAATATGCATAATGCATATTTATGACAATCCCGAGTATCGCTCTATCATTTTCGTCATATAAATATTCATTCATCCAAATTCACTTAAGTATCATTTATGCTTATGGTTTATGCCTCAATAAAACCATTAGAATCACCATTCCTAACTCATTTGGGGAAATTCATATTTTTTCCCAAAAACTAACTTTCGGGTCTACTGTTCTTAATCATTAAGATGATGTAAAAGAAGCAATTTGACAATACTCTCTTCTATAAAATTGTTCTCCTATCTCTTAATCTTGTAATGACACCAAAATCATTCAATTTGGTCCAGTAATCTAAAAGTTATACCCTAAATATTTTTGGTCTGTTCTTATACAAAAATAGTATGTTGTACTCAAATTTAATTCAAAATTCGGAATTATAGAGATAGAATTAAAATTAGATTTCTTTAGAAAATTTATATCCCTATGTCTCTAGTTTACTCAAATAAAAAATCATTCCATTTGGATGACTATAAAGGAAGTTATAGGCAAAAGAAGGAAGGATGTTTAGGGTGCAAAAACCTCTCGAATCCACAATCATGCACTTTTGAGTTGTAAGTAGAATTAAGTCATGGCCGTGCAACATTAGTGCGTGGCCGTGCATTATGAAATAATCAAGTCACAGGTATGCAACCATAATGTACGCTTGTGCACACTAACAAATAAGTCACGACCGTGCAACCTTAACGCACGACCATGCACACCCAATCTCCAAAAACAAAATTTGTCCCAATTTTATCAATAAATCTCTCCTAAATGATTTCATATTGCTATAATATTTGGTGGAGATGTAGATCAATGTGTTATGAGTTTTTTGGTTTAAGAATCAAGTCATTTGGATGTAGGGAGAAGAACTTATATTAAAAAGATCAAAGGATGTTTAGAAAACAATCTCCCTTTAGAAAGCTTCGGAGCCACGATCGTGTAAAAGCATGATCGTGAATTTTCAATCCCTCCTGTGAAGTCACGATCATGCTTCTTTAAATCCATCAGTGATGTCTTGATCATGTAGAGGCACGATCGCGCATCCTCCTTTTGTTTCTTCACCAAAACTGGAAAATTTCCCTCTTTTATTCTTCCTTTTTTTCCTTAGATTTTCTCATTCCTATCTTATTCAACTAACACATAACTCATCTTTTCTACTTCCCTTGTAGCTCAACATAACGGTAATAAATCAAAACCCAAGATGTAAACGAAATCATCAAAAACCATATATCATCCACACAAATCCCATTTTCTGCATTTTTCTATCTTCTATAACTTTCCATTTTTATCAACACAATCACTTCATTTAAATCCTCTCTATATATCACGACCTTACCCAATTCTCATTCCTTATCATCAAACTCATTTAAATTCATTTCTACCGATACTCAATAGATTCATGCATATATAGTGAAAAATAAACCTTATGCATATTTTACAGTATAAAACAAAGTACATATACATATTTATTGATTTTTTGTGAACTTCTATATCATTTTCATTTTACTCCAATTATCACATGTATTTCAATCTAATACATGCATTATCAAAATAACATTTATAATATCACAAAGCTTAAAACTCAACTTACTTGAGTTAGCTAAATTCCCAACAAATCAAATTTCAGTGAATGGATGAACACTGAGATTTTAATAGAAATCAAACTCTCTCTCTCTCTCTATGAAATTTAATTCCTATTTGATGTAAGATTTAATAACCAATTTTACCACAGAGACAACTTGGTGTTTTCGATGTAGAACAAAACCAAATGAAGAACAAATCTCCAGTTATAGAAACTTTCCTTCTTAAACACGTGACTACGTGTATTAACTCACTGCCACATGCCACCATACATGTCAGCCATTTGTCAATATTTAATCACTCCACATGTCAGACTAGAATTGGTC
The DNA here is from genome assembly GCA_025504915.1 of Erythroxylum reticulatum. NCBI lineage: Eukaryota > Viridiplantae > Streptophyta > Magnoliopsida > Malpighiales > Erythroxylaceae > Erythroxylum > Erythroxylum reticulatum. Next base: position 9,003 of record JANSVA010415599.1, on the reverse strand, counting down.
TAATTGCAATAATTTTCCTATTCTAAAATTACTCTAAATTTCCAAAATACCCAAAATATACCAAAATTGCCAAATCAATGTTAATACAACCCAATTTAAAATTTTAAGACTAATAAAATCCACAATTCCATTTATAAACCAATTATACAAAAAAGTCATTAAATGCATGTATAATCATATTAATGTGCAAAAATCAATATCCTCGTGTATGTGCATGCCATTTTCAATTTAAGTATGATATACAATTTTCTAGTTTCTTAGTAATTTCTCATAATACATTATTATAGCCTTAACATGGGTAACGAGATGTTACAATTCTCCCCTCCCAACAAAAAAATTCATCTTCAAAATTCTTACTTGAAAGCTCAAATAGGTAGGGGTACTGAGTTCTCATATGCTCCTATGTTTCCTATGTCACTTCCTCACTCGAATGATTCTTCCAAAGGGCTTTCATCAATGGGATCACGTGATTCCTCATTTGTTTACTCTAATAGCCAATTATTTTAATTGGTTCTTCAATATAACTCCAATTACTAGAGACTTCAATCTCCTAAGTCGGTATCATATAAGTTAGATATGACTGATATCGTCTAGGCATACTCACTTGAAACACATTATATATCTGTGCTATTTCAGAAAGTAAGGCTAACTTATAAGCTAATGGCCCAATTCTTTCAATTAACTCATATGGACCAATGTACCTCGGGCTTAACTTACCCTTTTTACTAAACCTTAGCACACCTCGCCAAGGTTATACTCTCATAAATACTCTATCTCCCACCTGATACTCCATATCTCTTTTGTGCTGATCCACACAACCTTTCTGTCTATCTTATGCTGCTTTAATTCTACTACAGATCAACTTCACTTTATCAACAGTATCCTGAATCAATTCTGGGCCTTCGACAATTCTTAGACCCTCTTTATCCTAATGTAAAGGAGAACGACAATTTCTACTATACAAAACCTCGTATGGAGCCATACCGATACTACTATGATATTGTTTATTATAGGCAAATTCAATCAAAGCTATATACTGATCTTATATTCCTTGAAACTCCAGAACACAAGCTCTGAGCATATCCTTAACAGTCTTGATCGTCATCTCACTCTAACCATCTATCTGAGGATGAAATGCAGTATTGAAATTTAGTTTTGTACCTAAAGTTGTTTGTAAACTATCTAAAAATCTTGAGGTAAATCTAGGATCCTTGTCCGATACAATGAATACTAGAACCCATGTACTCTCACAACTTCATTCAGATATCTCCGAGCTAACTAATCTAGTGAATAATTTTCTCTCACTGGTAAGAAATGAGAAGACTTGGTCAGTCTATCAGCAATAACCCAAATGCCTTCATGTTGCCTCAGATTCCTCAGCAAACCCATAATAAAATACATAATGATTCATTCCCATTTCTACTACAAAATAGGTAACAAATGTAATTTTTCACCTGGAGCCTGGTGCTCAGCCTTAACCTGCTGACAAGTTATACACTTAGAAATGAAATTCGCTGCTTGCTTCTTCATACCAGGCCACCAAAAATGTTGTTTCAGCGTGTTATACATCTTGGTGGTACCAAGATGCATAGCATAAGCTGCTACATGTGCTTCGTCTAAAATCTCTTTTTTCAAATCATCAACATCAGGCACATATAATCTTTTCTTTAGCCATAATGTATCATCTCTCACTTCAAATTCAGAATCCAGATTCACTTTCAACTTCTTAATTAACTTCACTAATTCTAGATCTCTATTCTGAGCCTCTTTGATTCTTTTATGCGATACAGGTCTCAACTTCAATGTAGTTATCAATAATTCATTCTGCCCTAAATTCAATTCAACATTTAGTTCTCTCAAATAAACTAGGCTTGGTCAAACTCAATAACTGTACTTGAGTCATACTGCTATTGGACTTCTGACTTAATGCATCAACTTCCACATTAGCTTTACTAGGATGATGCTCAATTGTGCAATCGTAATCTTTTAACAATTCTATCCATATCCTTTGTCTCATATTCAACTCTTTCTGGCTTAACAGATACTTCAAACTCTTGTGATCAGTGAATACTTAGAAGGCTTCTCTATACAGATAGTGTCTTCAAATCTTCAAGGCAAATACTAATGCAGTAAGTTCTAAATCATGTACTGGATAATTAAACTCATGAGACCTCAACTGTCTCGATGTATATGCTATTACTTTTTCATGTTACATCAGTACACATCCTAAACCCTGGTGTAAAGCATCACTGTACATAATATAACCTCTAGAGCCAAATGGAATAGCTAATACTGGTGTTGTAGTTAACCGATGCTTAAGCTCCTCAAACCTCTTATGGCAATCATCATTCTATAAAAAAGGCACATTCTTCCTTAAAAGTTTTATCAAAGGGGCTGAGATCAGTAAAAACCCCTCGACAAACCTTCTGTAATAACTAGCTAATCTAAGAAAACTCTAGATCTTAGTGACATTCCTCGGAGCCTCCCACTTCATCACTGCTTCTACTTTCTTTGGGTCTACCTGAATGCCTGTCCAGACACTATGTGACCCAAGAATACTACTTGATGAAGCCAAAATTCACACTTACTAAACTTGGCATATAACTGTTTCTCCCTCATCATCTGTATAACCAATGTCAGATGTGCAGAATGATCTTCTCTACTCTTAAGTACATCAAAATGTCATTACTAAATACAATCATAAAGCGATCTAAACAAGGTTAAAATACCCCATTCGTTAAAGCCATAAAAATTGCTGGAGCATTAATCAATCCAAATAGCATTACTAAAAACTCGAAGTGCCCATATCTTGTTCTAAATGCACTTTTTGGGACATCAGCCTTAACTATTTTCAACTGATAACATCCCAATCTCAAGTCTAACTTTGTAAATACCTGAGCTCCTTGTAAGTGATCAAGAAAATCACCAATCCTCGATAATAGGTATTTATTCTTAATTGTTATTCAATTCAACTGCCAATAATCAATACACAATCTCATAGTTCCATCCTTCTTCTTTACAAACAATATTGGAGCTCCCCAAGGTGACACACTAGGCTTGATGAAACCCTTATCTAATAACTCTGGTAACTAGGTTTTCAATTCCTTTAATTCTACAGGTGCCATCCTATATAGAGGAATTGATATAGGAGCGGTACCTAGAATAAGGTCTATGGTAAACTCCGTCTCCCTTTCTAGGGGTAAACTTAGTAGTTCTGCAGGAAACACATCTAGGAAATCCCTAACAACAAAAATATCCTAAATGGTTTGTTTGTTTCGAGTATCAACTATATGGGGCAGATAAGCCTCACATTCACCTTGAATCAGTTTCAACACACTTATAAATGAAATTAGTCGGGTTGACATAGCCTGACTAACTCCTAGAAACATGACTCTCGGTTAATTAAGGAATTAAAGAACTACTTTTTTAGTATAATAATTCATCACAGCATGATGAGCAATAAGTCAATCCATGCCTAGAATAATATCTATTTCTTTTAACTGCAATATAATCAAATCAACTCCTAACTCTGCCTGATCAATCTGAACTATACACCTTTTACATACCTCACCAATCACTATTATGCTACCTACTGGAGTACTCAACTCTAACCCACATTTCAATATCTCTCTATCACAGTGCAATCTAAATGCCAGATGCGGTATTATGAATAAATGTATAGACCCTGGATCTACCAATGCATATGCTTCTAAATGAAAAACATTCAACACACCTGCTACCATATTTGGGTAGTTCTGCGCTTCCTATCTGGTGATGGAATAGATTCTAGCCCGAGATTGTGGCTGGTTACTCCGCCCCTCAGTCCTGATACTGGGCCCTACTGACTGAGTTCTACCTCGACCTTTATTTGTCTGTGTAGATCTGACAGCTCTACTATGTTAAATCATTCTCAGTCATTGTTCCTCCTCTATCTCTAGACTGTGGTCCTAAAATCACAGAATAATCTCTGATTAGATGTTTTATAGAGCCACAATAGAAACAAGCTCCCATTAACCTCCAACATTCACCACCATGCTTCTTACCATAGTGCTCACAATCAGACAGCTGTTGAGACTAGTTGGAGGGCATTTATCCTTTACCTCTCTCAGTCTGAACAAATCTACCTCTTGATCTAGACCCAGATTGTCTCGATCTAGCCTGGAATTGAGACGATCTGTTCTGATGCTTTCTACTTCTTCCAAAATCAACCTAAGATTCATCCTGCCTCTTTCCTCTGACCTCCTGTCTATACTCTCCCTGACCATTCTCCAATAAATATTCAATTCTGATCGAAGCCACTCGGAGTTCTATAAAACTGCCCAATTTTGAAATGGCTAGCCTCGTTTTGATCTCCATCTTCAAACCGTCTACATTTGTCTTCCTCAGTTGGGATCAATGCAGTTGCATACCCTATTAACTCATTGAATCTTATCTTATACGCTACCACTGTGAGCCTGCCTTGCTTCAGATCTAAAAATTCTTTCATCTTCCTATCCATATAAATCTTAGGCATATAATTCTCTCGAAGCACCCTCAGAAAATCTTCCTAAGTCAAACTACAAGGTCTGGTGGTACCGCCTGGAACAATTTTCCACCACTAGTATGTTAGACCTTGCAGTAGTGAGACCGCATAATCAAATCTTTCATCTGCCTCATAGTCCATCTGATTAAACTCTCTTTCAATTCTCTCTAACCACCTTTCTGCCTCAATAGGGTCTGTGTTTCTTTAGAAGCCCATAATTCCCTATTTTCTCAGTTTATCGTATCTTCTTTCTCACCTTTCTGAAATTTTTGGAGGCATTTGAGCAAAATCAGGTACAAGAGACTCTATATTGGCTCCTATAGATTCTATGTCAGCTGACTCTCTAACTTGATCTCCTGTGGTAGGTGATCTATAATAAACAAAAGTTGTGATCACTATCTGAATCTCTCACTATTGATCATATCTCTTTACTCTTATATGTCCCTATAGATGCCAAACTATGCTCTGATACTAAAAATGCAACGTCCTATAGAGTATATACCTAAACATCCAAAGAACATTCAAGTACATATCCTAGGATAATGGTATGTTAAAGCAAACATATGTCCAACTTAATTATGGCATCATCTAATATAATTAAAAGTCACCAAATTTAAAAGCATTCCTTGCATTCATTGACAAAAGCTTACAATCCTTGTAGTAGTTCAATAGGACAAGAAACCACAAAAATACAACTGACAACTCTTCTGATGTCAACTGACAGACCATTGAGCCATAACTTAATCCAAAATGTTCCTTTAGTCCAGTTTTAAAAACTAGGTCTCCTGTCTTATACCTGAAAAGCCAAGTTGCAATTTTTATGAGTTTTGCAAACTCAATGAGTGAACCATCATTGATGATTTCACCTAAGTCAAATACACAATATCACACATTTCATATATATTTTTTCAAAACATGAATAATCCAAATACTCATATTAACAAGGCACATCATGATATCATCGTGAATTTAAAACAAATACATACAAATATAGATGCATATGAGACTCTAGATTCATTATTATTATTATGATCGAGTGCCTTTCAGATGTAGATACATATATAGATACAGATACTAGCCCATTGGATTCATTCAGAAATAAAAATCACAGAGCAAAGCTCTACTTACAAAATAATAAGCTTAAAGCTCTTTAAGACTGGCTACTCTGTTCACAAGGTCTTTATCTAAGTATGCATTTTATGAAGTGTATTAAATATAGAATATGCCATGTATAGTAGTCATTTATGATGCACAGTCAGAATCTCATAGTCATCAGACCTAAGTTTGGCATTCAACTTTTTTAATGACTATACAAATATCATTCAGAATTTAAAAGCCACCGGAACAATTCCAATTTATAAAAACTACTCAGATCATTCAAGTCTGGAATTCATCAACAATTCACAAACAATTCAATAATTGGAAATTAAACAAATTCAATCAATCCTAGGAAAAATAATCTAGGTTGACTCACTGTATGCTCCAATGTGCTATTTGCCAAATGACCCGACAATGTCTGACTGGCGTCTAATGTGCTCCGCTATATCATACAAAACACATTTATATATATGTACAATTATAAGTGTTTGTTAATGCACATGTATGTATATGAAATATGCACAATGCATGTTCATGACAATCCCGAGTATCGCTATATCATTTTTATCATATAAACATTCATTTATCCAAACTAATATAAGCATCATTTATACTTATGGTTTATGCCTTAATAAAACCATTAGAATCACCATTCCTAACTTACTTGGTCAAATTCATATTTTTTTCCAAAAACTAACTTTCGAGTCTACTATTCTTGATCATTTAGATTATGTAAAAGATGAAATTTGACAATACTCTCTTCTAGAAAATTGTTCTCCTATCTCTTAAGTTTATAATAAGACTAAACTCACTTAATTTGGTTTAGTAATATGAAAATTATACCCCAACTATTTTCGGTTTATTCTTATACTGAAACAATATCATGTCCTCAACTTTAATTCAAAATATGGAATTATAAAGATAGAATTAAATTTATATTTTAGAAAATTTATAGTCCTATGTCTCTAGTTTACTCTAAATTAAAAATCATTCCATTTGGATTACTATAGAGGAAGTTACAGGCAAAAGAAAGAATGATGTTCGAGGTGCAAAAACACGGTTGTGCACTTTTAAGTTGTTTAACCCAAGTAGAAATAAGTCATGGCCGTGCAACATCAGTGCATGGCCGTGCATTCCTAAATAATCAAATCATAGGTGTGCAACCATAACGCACGCTCGTGCACACCAACAAACAAGTCACGACCGTGCAACCTTAACACACGACCATACACACCCAATTTCCAAAACCAACTCTCCCAATGATTTTAGATTGCTATCATTTTTGGTGGAGATGTAGATCAATGTGTTACAAGTCTTTTGGTTTAAGAATCAAGTCATTTGGATGCCAGAAGAAGAAGTTATAGCAAAAAGATCGAAGGATGTTCAGAAATCTCCCTTTAGAAAGCTTCGGGGCCACGATCTTGCTTCAATCCCTCCTGCGAAGTCACAATCATGTAGAATCATGATCATGCTTCTCCAAATCCATTAACGATGTCATGATCATGTAGAGGCACAGTCATGCATCCTCCTTCTTCTTCTTTACCAAAACTGGAAAATTTCCCTCTTTTTTTCTTCCATTTTTTTTCAAATTTTCTCATTTCTATCTTATTCATCTAACACATAACTCATCTTTTCTACTTCCCTTCCAGCTTAACATAATACTAATAAATCAAAATCCAAGATGTAAGCATAATCATAAAAAACCGTATATCATCCACACAAATCCCATTTTCTGCATTTTCCTATCTTATCATTCACACAAATCCCATTTTCTGCATTTTCCTATCTTATCATTCACACAAATCCCATTTTTTGCATTTTTCTATCTTCTATATCTTTCCATTTTTATCAACACAATCACTTCATTTAAATCCTCTCTATATATCACGACCTTACCCAATTCTCATTCCTTATCATCAAACTCATTTAAATTCATTTCTATCGATACTTAACATATTAATGCATGTACAATGAAAAATAAACCAAATGCGTATTTCACAGTACAAAATAGAGTACATATATATATTCATCGATTTTTCATGAATTTTTGTATCATTTTCTTTTTACTCCAATTATCACAAGTATTTCAGTTTAATATATGCATTATCAAAATACCATTTATAATATCACAAAGCTTAAAACTCAACTTACTTGAGTTCGCTAAATTTCTAACAAATCAGATTTCAGTGAATGGATGAACACTGAGATTTTAACATAAATCAAACTTTCTCTCTCTCTCTCTCTCTATGAATTGAAATTCCTACTTGATGTAAGATTCATTTTACAACAGAAACAACTTGGTGTTTTTTTATGTAGAACAAAACCAAATGAAGAACAAAACTCCAGCTGCAGAAATTACTAACTCACTACCACAAGTCACCATGCATGTAAGTCATTTGTCAATATTTAATCAGTCCACATGTCAAACTAGAATTGGTTCAATTTCAATATTTTTCCTATTCTATAAATACTCCAAATTTCCAAAATACTCGAAATATACCAAAATTGCCAAATCAATGTTAATACAACCCAATTTAAATTTTCAAAACTAATAAAATCCACAATTCCATTTATAAACCAATTATACCTAGAAAATGTCAAAGAATGCATGTACAATCATATTAATGTGCAAAAATCAATATCCTCGTGTATCTACAAGCCATTTTCAATTTATGTACTATTGGACCCCAGAAAATTTTTCTTTAAGTAACCATGATTTCAAAATAATTTTGGAGTTTAGACATATTTAATTTTTGGAACTATAAAGGTGCCAAGGTTGGTAGGATTTGTTGAATAGATATACGAAAGTAAAGTGTGAGGTAATAAGGATGTAATAAGGACATTTTTGGGAGAACACTTGAGCATAGAAGAGCATAAGCTTATAAGGAAGGGTAAGATAGACTTTTTGGGCTCATTAAGGGTAGAAATGGAAAAAGAAAGTGTTGTTTTATTTGTTAAGAGGTGAAAAACGTGATTTGAAGAGGGAGAAGAGTGAGAAAAAAAAGTTAGAGAGAGAAGAGAGAGGTTTCAGTGGAAGAAAACAAGAAGAAAGGTCGACTTGTTAAGGTAGGCTAACCATCTTTTCTTCTTGCTTTATTAAAGGAATGAGTTGTGTTGTGGATGAAGGAGCTAGAGAGAATGAAAAGTTTGTGTGGAAGGAGATGGATGAGGAAAACCCAAAGGATTTTAGGGTTTCTAAACTAGATCTTAGGTTTTCTATCCTAGATGGGTTATGGGTAGGTTAGATTTGAATTAAAGTTGTTCTTGTTAAAATTTTTGTGATTTTTGAAGTTTATGAATTTTTTAAACCTTGGTTATTGTAGGAAGCCAAGGAAAACCTACCCAAGAGCAAAGGGAAAGGCAAGCTTGACTTGGTTTTCGCA
>JANSVA010415535.1:0-21937 GCA_025504915.1 Erythroxylum reticulatum | reverse complement strand
AGATTCATTTAATAGTGCCATTATCGATAGTTGACTACTATCATGATATGAAACTCATCATTCCCTTAAAGTAAACTATTTTACTTACATGGAGATAAATCGCAACACTAAAGTCTAAACCATAATCAAGTGACCAACTTGATTATTCGACTGTGAATCATTTATTTTAGATTCTAATAATATAGATGTTTCCCATACAGCTCTATGTATATGTATATTACTTACAAAAGAATCTCAGTACCTTGTGACTAGATATATAATACTCGCACAAATAAAACCAAATTCTTTTATTTTATTAATAATAAATATTTTCATTACATAATTGTAAGTAAAGAAAATTAAGTTACATGTAAATTGTTAGACCCCGAAATTTTTTGAATTATTATTGATTTATCTTTTTCAATATTTTTATAATTGAGTCATTAATTTGATGGGAATAAATAGAGATTTGAAAGTAGATGGAAAGATTTGAATTAAGTTAGAATTAATATGATGTTTAAGAAGATTATAGGAGTTAGGAGGTAAATGAAAGATGGGGGAAATTGGGAAGTCCAAAGGAGAGGAGGGATATTTTTGGAAGAACAAGACAGAAATGAGGTCTTGCTTAAGAAAAAGAAGAGAAGCATCGTGATAGGGAGAGAAGAAGACAAAATAAGGAAGAGAGGAAGAGAAGGAGAGAAAAAGAAAAGAAGATCAAGCAAGGGTTTTGGAGATCTTGGAGATTTTGAAGACATTGAAGCTAAACAAGTAAGTATAAGCATTTACCCCTCTTGATTTGTTGAATGAAGCATATTTAGTGAAAGTTAGAAGTGAAATGAAAGTGAAAGTGAAGTGGAATATGTATAGGAGCTTGTTGATGAATGGTATCTATAAATGTTTTATTCTTGGTTAATGATCAAAGATAGATTATGATTTGTTTATGGATGATATTGAGTTGAAATGGAGTCAAGAATGAACTGTAAATGAGGTAGAAAGGGATGATTTTTGCATAAGATGTGTTAGGTGTAGATGTTGGATGTGAAAAACCTGGAAAATGGGATGAGGGCTGGAAGTTTCGTAGGCTTCTGGACAAGTTCGTCGCGGCAAAGTCAATTTTCCTACATGAACATGTTTTAGTATTTTGATGATATATTGCTTTTTAGTTATCCAAATGGAGTTAGTTTAAATTTTAAGTAAAATAGAGACATAGGGCTACAAATGATATGAAGCAATCAAGTTTTAATTCAGTCTCTAAAAATCTCAATTTTTGGATGAAAGTTGAGTACAAAATACTGTTTGAGCATAAGAATAGTCCCAAAATGCTTGGAGTATAAATTTCAGATTTATAAACCAAATTGAATGATTTTAGTGTCATTAGAAACTTAAGACAATGAGGAACATTTTTATAGAAGGAAGGTTTACCAAATTTCTTTATTTACCTGATCAGAATGATCATGGAAAATTGACTACAAGATTGGAACTTCTGGAAGAGTTTGAGTATTTAGGATTTATCTTAGTGATTATGCTATATATGGGTTCTCAAATTGTATTCCTATTGAATGGGAATTTTTTTCATTGATAAGGGGAATTAAGGAAGGCAAGAGGGTCAAGAGGAGAGGCACCTTGGAGCAAGTCTATAAGTAAGGAATTCAAGGTGGGTAATATATTTATGGTTATTGTGTAATATGACAAGTTTGTCTTATTAGTGAATATATGCTAAATTGCTTGAATTTAATGCATATGTATTGTATGTTAACTTGCTTTAATTAGTGAGATTATTGAAAATACATTGTGATTTATGAATTATGATCCAAGTTATGCCATTGAAACATGTCATGGCAATCTGTATAAATGAAAAGAAGAAAAAGTAAAAGAAGTATGAGAATATGAATTTTTGATTGATTGAATTGACCATATATTTGATTGTGTTTAGGCAAGAGAGGAATGTTTCATTAGTCACGTGCATATTGACCTATAGCCTTCTCTCGGCTGCCTGATTGAGGCCACGAGATCTTGAGAAATTGGGCTCGTTTTGTTCACGATGCAAACATCAGTTTCTCTATTTCATTCCACGAAACTCTCGAGCCACTTGTTTGTGCATTGCTTTTTTGAATTGTCAAGTATGATACATAATTTAATGTTATGTTTTGATGCTTAAATGTACATGATACATTTTAGTGATAACATCCTTGACTATGAATATTTGACTTAGACTTTATGGATGATTGAACTGCTAGCTAAAATAAGTTATGGATGTATATGAATGAATATATATGTATATGCTTGAATTTTACGGCTCATTGCCAATGGATATAAATGTATAAGCCATTGAGCATCACCGCTCACCCCATTACCTTCTACTATGCAAGTGAAGAAAAAGCAGAACAAGAAAATTGTGAACCTTGTAAGGCCTTTAGCAACTCCAAGACAGCTATATTTAGTAATTAAGTTAGTTTAGAAACTTTTAGAATTTAGAATCATATTAAGCTTAAGCATTCAATTGTATCAAGTGCATTTTGTATTCTATAATAAGCTAATGGTGTGGCTTTTGATATGTAATTAAATTTTTTCAAACTCTTTGGCTTTAGTAATGAAATGATGAATTGAAGAAGTTTGGTTTGTGTATGTTCATAGATAATTTCTTTGATAAAATGGTTGTATTGAAAGAATTGCATGAATGTATTGTGTGTTTTGTGGTGAATGTTGGTGGACAAGGTTTTGTCTGTAGGTTTCACCACAGCGAGGTCCAGAGTATGCCGCGGTGAACCTTTCTAGAAGAGTTTCTACATTAAAAATTGGGGGACATCACAAAGCCAAACTTTCACTGCAGCAAACTTGCCACTGCTGAAGCTAAAAGTTTTCCGAAGTTTAAATTTTTTTGGAAAATCAGAGCCTCGTAATAGGTACCGTGACCCGGGCACCAGCACTGTTTGGTATTAGGGAGATAATTGGACTCCGAAAATAGGGTTCAACATCTTATAGTATCAGAGTGGATAGTTGGACTCCGAAAATAGGATCCAACATCTTATGGTATCAAAGCTTAGGCCTTAGGTTTCCTAGGCTTAGAATGCGTAGTGGTATGAATTGTTATGCTATATGACTACTTCTTTGCACTATGAATTGATTGATTGCATTATGTGACATGTATATCATGCATACATGTAAGAAATAAGATTTAAAATGAAAGTAAGCTAAAAGATAATGTTTTATTGAAGGAGTAAAAAGCCACCTCGTAAAGGAACATGAGGAGTTTTGCAAGGATCTGCTACACCTGATTTCTCAACATTAGAGAAGGGTACTGATGAGTATAGAATCCCAATAATTGCAACCACATGAGTCACATGTATGAACTTTCTTTAAGAGTTTGCGGCTATCAGAAATAATGAGAAGAATAGTGTTTTGTCAGAGTGTAAGATAAGGGAAGTTGTGGATATTTAGAAATAAGAAATATTACGTGGTCTGGTATGTCAAACATAGATTCAGTATTTATAGTTATGTCATCGAATTTGGTAACGGAATTTTGTTGAAGATATGTACTTGAATTGATATGGATGTGAAAATATTTCCATGAATTAACCGAAAAAGATTGGACTCGAAATGAGAAGATTTAAGGTATACAATCAGAGTGGAATTGAAAGGTTGGACTCGAAATTTAAGATCTAGTATAGGATTATGCTAGTGAATTAAGATCACAATTTCAAAATGGCTATATGTCTATAATCTAAAGAATGCAGTATGGAAAATGGAACAAATGATAGTGATATATGTAGAAGTTCTCAAGGTTATGTCGACCAGTTATTATGAGTACATATCCGATAATGTGGTTACATTGGTGAATAATGTGGTTGAGTACATACGAGATGGAAATTTGGAAATGTTATAGGAGATAATCTATGATCCCTATAGTTCAAATTATGAGATGAATCAGAGTAACGCAATGGAAGTATGGTATAGGTGATTATGCTGAAGAGGTATCTACTTTAGAGGAAAAAATTTTTAATAGTCTTACAATATTCAAAGGTTGCTCAAACTCAATCATGATTAATGTATCATTAGCATGAGGTATAAATTGGTGACATGCCGAAATTAATTTTATATATAAGATGTAATGATCTTGATGGTACATAGCAAAATCTAAAAGTAGACGAATACGCCTCTTATTTCATTGAGTTTTATTATAAGGAATATTTTGATCATGTAAAGTGTGATAGAAATTGAAATTATTGAAATATCATGAATAGTTGAAATTGATCTAATTGAGGTATTAAGAATGACTGAAACAACAATGATGAATATAGTTGATTGATAAACATTACATGAACAGTATAGATGATAGTAGCGAAAAATCTTCTTTTGAAGAAGAATTTCATTGATAAGGTTAAGTAGATCAAAAAGTTTATATTAAGGATGATCAATGAAAGAACAAAATTAGAAATGACTATATAATGAATCAAAAATGAATATTAGAGTCATATCCCTAGTGGAGACTCAAGCATAAGGGGTAGAGCATGCTACTGAGAATGTATGTATTTTGTTTGATGTAAAGTATCCAGCTACATGAGTGGATTCTTGAATTTAAGGAGACATTAATTGCTAATATGAGGAGAACTTTGATCCACATTATATTCTCTGCGAATATGTACAGGAGATATAAATTAGATTTTGATGAATGTGTTATCGACATATGAAGTGAAGTTTGCAAATAAAATTGGAATATGTGGAGAAACCGGTATGAATGAGCAAACATTAGAACAAGTCAATGTGAAATATGAGGAAATCTAAAGAATGGAGAAATTCATTTAAGAAAGGTAAGTCAATTGAGAAATTGAAAATAACGTGAGATAATGTTACCTCATCGAGGAATTAGTTATTTAAGGAATTACAAGAAATAATCATGGGCATATGGAGCTTTGGAAATATTTTTTCGAGTTAAAAAATGCCCTGACAGTACTATGGTATTGAAGATTAAAGCGATCCAAGCAAAATTTGATGATATATTAAATGTATTTGAAAAGTTGAGAAGAATAGTTTGAATACTTGAGGAAAAATGTGTAAATCGTATAAGTAATGATAGTTAAGAGAATTTTTGAGGAATTATAACACCGATATTAATTATATCGTCTGGATTTGGAGATTTTATAGTATACAATGATGTTGTATAAGAGATTATGATAAAATCCAATGCAACACGATAAAGTGATTTCATATGCATGGAGACAATTAAAACCTTATAGGTTGATTATTTGATACATGAATTGAAACTTGCTGCAATAGTGATTGCTTAAAAGTTGGAGACATTATATGGACAGAAACATCTTAGATATATATAAATATATAGATCATTAAACTTTAAGGTAATTACTAAGTTGAGAGAAATGAATACAACTGGGACAATGGATAGAAGTACTAAAAGATTTTGAATGTACAAATGAGTACTATACTGGTAAAGTTAGTATTGTAATCAGACGCGTTGAATAGAAAATTCAATAACAGTGTATCACAATTTGGATATTGACGTTATCAAATCTAGTGAAATAAAGGGTGCATAATTGAGTCGAATTTGGGGCAAAATGAAGCATTATTAGTTGCACTGAAAATTAAGATCAGTTTCATATGAACAAAACCCAAATTGAGGATCTTGAAATTGTGAATCTTACTAAGAAATTGGAAATGAATATTAATTTTGAGTTCGAATAGGAAGAATGATACTTTGTGATTGAAATAAGAGGTATGTGAATCGATAATGATGATTGAGCAAAGAGATTGGAAAAGCCCAAATAACACCCTTAAGCTATACGTCCTAGTAGGAATGTAATAGCATTTAGCGACTAAGAATGTAGACCACTGAATGTTTGAATTTGTCGATGGTCTTAACTATTGGAGATATGCTTAAAGCTTATATTTTGGAGTTCATAGGAATATGAGATTAATGTACAGCTTTGATTGACTTTAAGCATAACAATCATTATTGCAATGATGCCATTAGAATATGGTATAGGGCATTATACGACAAAAGCAGCCACCTGCCCTTACATTTAAAATGAATAAGGCTTAAAATGGTTGAAGGTCAGTATTGATTCAAAAGATATTGTTGATGACTAAAATGAATCTGTAATAGAAATTTGGTGATTAAAAAAAATAAAGGAGTTGGTGGATCAACACCGAAGGAATAGAGTAAAGTGAGATGAACATAAGAGTTAAGTGTAATAATAGTACAGTGATGTGAATTATTAAGTGAAAGATAAATTGTCTTTGAGAGTATCCCCTTGCCAAGGTGTACTTAGGTTAGGAAAAAGGATTAGCTAAGCATGATATGAATTGGTCTGTATGAAATTATTATGAGTTAGTGATACTAATGAAAGATGTCTTAGATTCATAATGTGATATATGTGAGTATGTTAAGAAATATTAATATGATATGATATTGGTGTTATCGTCACAGGAAGTGGGAAAAATTTTGAGTAATCTAAAACATCATGAGGAACTAGTTAAGAAAGTGAATGACCAAATAAAGGATTGAAAGACTGAGTGAGTCTATTGACTAAGGCCATTTGAAAGAAATTATTTGAGGGATGAAGTTAAATGGGAAACGGAGGAACATCCTGCCTTCCTCATCAACTTGGTAAGAATTTCGAGAACGAAATTCTTTTAGGGGGAGAATTATTGGACACTGAATTTTTTTCAATTCTTGTTTACGAAAAATAAGAGAAGCATCGTGAGAGGGAGAAAAGAAGAGAAAATAAGGAAGAGAGGAAGAGAATGAGAGAAAAAGAAAAGAAGATCAAGCTAGGGTTTTAGAGATCTTGGAGATTTTGAAGACATTGAAGCTAAACAAGAAAGTATAAGCATTTACCATTCGTGATTTGTTGAATGAAGCATATTTAGTGAAAGTTATAAGTGAAATGAAAGTGAAAATGAAGTGGAATATGTATAGGAGCTTGTTGATGAATGGTATATGTTGGTTAATGATCAAAGATAGATTATGATTTGTTTATAGATGATATTAAGTTGAAATGGAGTAAAGAATGAAGTGTAAATGAGGTATCAAGGGATGATTTTTCCATAAGATGTGTTATGCATAGATATTGGATGTGAAAAATCTGGAAAATGGGATGAGGGCTGAAAATTTCGTAGGCTTCTGGACAAGTTCGTCGCAGCGAAGTCAATTTTCCTACGTGAACATGTTTTAGTATTTTGATGATATCTTGCTTTGTAGTTAACCAAATGGAGTTAGTTTTGATTTAAAGTAAAATAGAGACATAGGGATACAAATCATACGAAGCAATCAAGTTTTAATTTAGCCTCTAAGAATCTCAATTTTTGGACAGAAATTGAGTATAAAATATTATTTCAGTGTAAGAATAGTCCCAAAATGTTTGGGTATAACTTTCAGATTTATAAACCAAATTGAATGATTTTAGTGTCATTAGAAACTTAAGACAATGAGTAACATTTTTATAAAAGGAAGGCTTACCAAATTTCTTCATTTACCTAATCAAAATGATCATGGAAAATTGACCCAAAGATTGGGACTTTTGGAAGAGTTTGAGTATTTAGGATTTATCTTAGTGATTATGCTATATATGGATTCTCAAATTATATTCCCATTGAATGCAAATTTTTGTCATCGATAAAGGGAATTAAGGAAGGCAAGAGGGTCAAGAGGAGAGGCTCCTTGGATCAAGTCTTTGAGCAAGGAATTCAAGGTAGGTAATATATTTATGGTTGTTGTGTAATATGAGCAAGTTTGTCTTATTGGTGAATATATGCTAAATTGCTTGAATTGAATGCATGTGTATTGTATGTTAACTTGCTTATTAGTGAATTATAGTGATTGTTGAAAATGCATTGTGATTTATGAATTATGATCATGTTATGCCATTGAAACATGTTATGGAAAAATGTATAAATGAAAAGAAGAAAAAGTAAAAGAAGTATGAGAATATGAATTTATGATTGATTGAATTAAGCATAAATTTGATTGTGTTTGGGCAAGAGAGGAACATTTCATTAGTCACGTGCATGTTGACCTGTAGCATTCTCCTAGATGCCCACTTAAGGTCACGAGATCCTGAGAAATTGGACTCGTTTTTTTTTGCGGTGCAAACTTAAGTTTCTTTGTTTCATTCCACAGAACTCTTGAGCCATTTGTTTGTGCATTGCATCTTTGAATTGTCAAGTATGATACATAATTGAATGTTATGTTTTGATGCTTAAATGTACATAACACGTTTTAAGTGATAGCATCCTTGACTATGAATATTTGAGTTAGAATTTATAGATGATTGATGCTAGCTAAAATAAGTTATACATCTATATGAATGAAAATATATGTATATGCTTGAATTTTATGGCTCATTACCAATGGCTATAAATGTATAGGCCATTGAGCTTCGTAGCTCACCCCATCGCTGCAACATCCCACTACCATAAGGTATATATCAGAACATCCATGGACATGCAAGTACATGCCCTATGAAAATGGTATGTTAGAGAAAAACAAATCCAACTTATACATGGCATCAACTAACATATTTAAAAGTCACTAAATTTTTTAAACTAAACATTTCATTCATTCATAAAGCTTACACTGTTTCCATTAAACAAATATTTACAAACTTTATACAGGTTCTAGCAAAACTAAAAAAATAAAAACTACAACACTTCTGGTGTCAGCTGACAAACCTTTGAGCCATAACTTAATCCAAAAAGGGTTAGTCCTGTCTAAAGAACTAGGTCTCCTGTCTCATACCTGAAAAGCCTCGTTGTAATTTTTGTGAGTTTTGCGAACTCAATGAGTGAACCATCGTCAATGATTTCACCCAGGTCACATACACAAATCACATAATTCACAAATATTTATTCAGAACATGTATTTTCCAAATACTCACATTAACATGGTATTTCATGTAATCATTACGAATCAGAACATATTTATATCAATACATGTGCATACGAGACACCACATTTGTTATTATTGTTGTGACTAAGTGCTTTTCACATATAAAAACTAATACTGGCCCATTGGGCTCGTTCAGAAACATATATCATGAAGCATAGCTCTACGTGTAGAAACAGAAATCACGGAGCAAAGCTCTACTTATAAGCACTTTCATTACTAGTATCTCCGCTCACAACACCTTTTTCTGAGCATGCATTTTGTGAAATGCATCAAATACTAAATATGTCATATATGACGTACAATCACAAATTCATAATCATCGGACCTAAGTTCAGCATTCAACTTTCATTAAGAATTCACATGTCATGCAAAATACACATCAAATCAGAGCACTTCCAATACATACCCAACTATTAAATTCCTCGGACTTGGAGTCCAGAATTCATAAGAAAATCACAACAGGTCAATATTATTAGATGTTTAAACAAATCAAATCAAATCAATCCTAGGAAAATCATCTAGGTTGACTTATAGTATGCTCCAATAATCTATTACCTAGATGGTCCGGCAATGTCTGACTGGCGTCCAATGAGCTCCTCTATATCATACAAAACGCATTTACAAATATCACACTTTTGAACAAATGTATAAGTATTCCTTTATGCACATCTACTTATATAAAATATGCAAAATGTATGTTCAATGACAATTCTGGGGTATCTTATTGTAATCCTTATCATCAAATTATTCAGATATCAAAGCCCTCATTAATATCATTTGTATTTATAATTTGGACCATAATAAAACAATGTGAAAACAATTACATAACTTAATTGACCACTTTAGGTTTTTCTAACAACAAACTTATGGGTCAACTTTACATAATTAATCTCATAAGGTAAATGACAAAATTAGTCAATACTTCCTTCTAGAAAGTTGTTCTACCAAGTCTTAAATTTCCAATGATACTAAGTTCATTCAATTTGGATCAGTATATTGAATATTATTCTCAAAAGATTTTAGAATATTCTTAAGCTTCAGTAAAATTCTTATCTCAAATTCCAATCAGATTCTGAAATTCTTAGATGCAGAATTAGAATTTAATCTATACAGAAAATTTGTATTATTAAATCTCTAGTTTAATCCAAATTAAGAATCACCACATTCTGAGCTCCATTGGACAAGATATAAGCAAAATACCGAAGTTTGTTCAGTAAAATATTCCAGTTCATACTATTCCAACAGATTCCCTTAATTTGATTAAATCAATCTTTTCTAATTCAGTTCAAAAGGCTACCAATTTTTATGGAGAGGTATAAAAATGTGTTAGGAATCTATTGGTTCAAGTCTCATATCATTTTCAGGTCAGATGACAAAGTTA
The DNA here is from genome assembly GCA_025504915.1 of Erythroxylum reticulatum. Lineage (NCBI taxonomy): Eukaryota > Viridiplantae > Streptophyta > Magnoliopsida > Malpighiales > Erythroxylaceae > Erythroxylum > Erythroxylum reticulatum. The sequence goes on along the minus strand of JANSVA010415535.1, from coordinate 11,675 downwards.
TGGCTAAAAGAAGCAAAGGTGTTCAGGGTGAGTTACTTCGGGCAAAGTCACCGTCTTGCTTAAGCACGAGGGTAACTTTTAACTAGCCCATGCAATGTCACCATCGTGCTTATGCACGAGGGTGACTTCCCTCTTGCTACAGGAAACCATTTTCTATATGTTTTTGTAGAATTTTCTTCGCTCACTTCTTCTTCTACATCGAATTTCTCCAAACTAAACATAACCCTTTTTCTAACTTAAATCCTTCTTACATATAAATCATGCATTTCTATACCAAAAACAATCTCTAAACAAATCAGATTCAAGTTTTACACTTCAAAAGTCAAAAATCCAAATCTCCAACTAGTCTTCATCTCTCTCTACTATAATTTTTCAAAAGCTCAATCTCACATCAATTAACTCAAATAACTTTCAAATAGTTCTTCCAACTCATTTTTAGCTCATCAGTACACATAAAATTTCAAAAATCCAAGATTCACACTTGAACATCAAAAATCGACTCTCATACATGCAACTTTAAATTTTCTGCATTTTTCGCACTTTCACAAATTCAATTCCTCATCTAAGTCATTTAGCACATGTTTTAACCAAAACTCTACTGCTTAACCTTCATGCATGTATTCATCTCTAACATTAGTCATCATCAAAATCATGGTTCAACAAGGTTTCCAGTACATTTTTAACAACTCTGCATTTACACTGAAACTACTCAACTTTCTCAATTCATGCATGAACTAATTTACAACCATCAAAACATCATTTACACAACACCCAAAAACAAACTTAAACAAAACTTACTTGTTGTTTAAGAAAAAATTACAGCAGTGATATTGAAGAACAATTTTCAGTTGATGAATAAGGAAAATAATTTGGAAAAACAGTGTTCTTTCGGTGAAGAAAACAACAAAAGAAGGAAAGAAGATTACAGACAATTTCCTTCTCAAAAACACTTGCTATGTGTCCACTTTGCATGTATTACATTTTTCATCCTATTAAATCTGCCACATGTCACCACACATACAAGCCATTTGTCACATATATATATATTGCCACGTGTCACACCATAATTGGCCCAAAAACTAATATTTTTCTAAAAATCACCAAAAATTCCAAAATACCCAAAATAAATCAAATTTTCCAAATCACATTTAACAACTTAATTATGCCTGGAAAATGTCAATGAATGCATGTATAATCATATGAATATGCAAAAATGTGCATGTCATGTTTAGCTTAAGCATGACTTGCATTTTCCTAATTTCTCAATACTTTCTTATAATTCATAATTCTAGCCCTAACATGGGTTAATGGGTTGTTACAATTCTCCTCTCCTAACAAAAATTTCATCCTCAAAATTCTTACGTGAATGGTCAAATAGGTAAGGGTACTGATTCCTCATATGCTCCTTCATCTCCTAAGTGACTTCCTCTTTTAAATGTTTCTTGCAAAGGACTTTCACCATTGGGATCACTCAGTTCCTCAATTGTTTACTCTGATAGCTAATTATCTTAACTGGTTCTTCAACATAGCTTAAATTACTAAAGACTTGAATCTCTTGAGTCGGTATCATATAAGCTGGATCCGATTGATATCGCCGAAGCATACACATTATGTATCTAAGTCATTTCCAAAGGTAAGGCTAACTTATAAGTCAATGGTCCAATTCTTTCAATTATCTCATATGGACCAATACACCTCGGGCTTAACTTACCTTCTTGCTAAATCTCAATACACCTCGCCAAGGTGATACTCTCAGAAATACCTTATCTCCCACCTGATCCTCCATATCTCGTCTGTGCTGATCTACTTAGCTCTTCTGTCTGTCATGTGCAATTTTAATTCTGCTACGGATCAATTTCACCTTGTCAATAGTTTCCTAAATCAACTCTGGGCCTTCAACAATTCTCAGACCCCCTTCATCCCAATACAAAGGCGAACGACACATCCTGCCATACAACACCTCATAAGGAGCCATATCGATATAGTTGTGATACTAATTATTATAAACAAATTCAATCAAAGCCACATACTGATCTCAAGCTCTTTAAAACTCCAGAAAACAAGCTCTAAGCATATCCTCAACAGTCTTAACCGTTCTCTTACTCTGACCATCTGTCTGAGGATGAAATGCCATATTGAAATTCAACTTTGTACCTAAAACTGCTTGTAAACTACCCCAAAATCTCGAGGTAAATCTAAGATCCTTGTCCGATATAATGGACACTGGAACCCTATGTAATCTCACAAATTCATTTACATATCATTGAGCTAATAGATCTAGTGAATAATTTTCCCTCATTGGCAAGAAATGGGCCGACTTGGTCAGTCTATCCATAATGAACCAAATGGCATCATGTTGCCTCGGAGTCCTCGGTGAACCCATAATGAAATCCATCATAATTTATTCCCATTTCCACTCTAGAATAGATAAGGAATGTAATTTTCCAACTGGAGCCTAGTGCTCAGCCTTAACCTGCTGGCAAGTTATGTATTTAGAAATGAACTCAGCTACTTGCTTTTTCATACCAGGCCACCAGTAATGTTGTTTCAGTGTGTTATACATCTTGGTAGTACCGGGATGCATAACATAAGTTGCTACACGTGCTTCCTCTAATACCTCTTTCCTCAAATTATCAACATCAGGCATGCATAATATTTACTTTAATCTCAAAGTAAAATCTCTCACTTCAAATTCAGAATCCGGATTCGCTTTCAACTTCTCAAATAACTTTACTAATTCTGGATCTTTATTCTGAGCCCCTTTGATTCTTTCAAGCAATACCAGTCTCAACTTTAAAGTAGCTATCAGTGTATCATTATGCTCCAAATTTAAATCAACATTCAGTGCTCTCAACTGACCTAGGTTAGGTAACCTCGATAGCTATACTTGAGCCACACTGCTATTAGACTTCCGACTTAATGCATCAGTCACCACACTAGATCTACCAGGATGATACTCAATTGTATAATCATAATCTTTTAACAATTCTATCCATCTCCTCTATCTCATATCCAAATCCTTTTAGCTCAACAAATACTTCAAACTCTTATGATTAGCGAACACCTAAAAAGTTTCTCTTTATAGATAATGTCTCCAAGTTTTTATGACAAACACTATTGCAACAAGTTCCAAATCATGGACTAGATAATTAAATTCATGAGACCTCCACTGTATTGATGCATAAACTATTACTTTGCCATGCTGCATCAGTACACATCCTAAACCTTGGTGTGACGCATCACTATACACAACATAACCTCCAAAACCTAATGGAATAGCTAATACTGGTGCTGTAGTTAACCGTTGCTTAAGCTCCTCAAAACTCCTTTGACAATCATCATTCTATTTAAAAGGCACATTCTTTCTCAAAAGTTTTGTCAAAGGGCTGAGATCAGTGAAACCCCTCGACAAACCTCCGATAATAACCAGCTAATCCAAGGAAACTCCGGATCTCAGACACATTCCTTGGAGCCTCCCACTTCATCACTGCTTCCACTTTCTTTGGGTCAACCTGAATGCTTTGTGCAGACATGATGTGAACCAGGAATACTACTTGATCAAGCCAAAATTCGCACTTGCTGAACTTGGCATATAACTGTTTCCCCCTCATTATCTAGAGAACCAATCTCAGATGTACAGTATGATCTTCTCTACACTTCGAGTACACCAAAATGTCATCAATAAAGACAATTAAAAAGTAATTTAAAAAAGGTTGAAATATCTTATTCATGAAAGCCATAAAAGCTGTCGGGGAATTAGTCAATCCAAACGGCATTACCAAAAACTCGAAGTGCCCATATCTTGTTCTAAATGAACTCCTGGGAACATCAACCTCAGCTATTTTCAACTGATAATATCCCAATCTCAAGTCTAACTTTGTTAACATCTGAGATCCTTATAACTGATCTAATAAATCATCAATCCTCGGTAATGGGTATTTATTCTTCATTGTGATTTCAACTAATAATAATCAATACATAATCTCAAAGTTCCATCCTTCTTCTTTACAAACAATACCAGAGCTCCCTATGGTGACACACTAGTCCTGATGAAACCCTTATCTAACAAGTCTTGTAAATGGGTTTTTAATTCCTTCATTTCTATAAGTGCCATCCTATATGGAGGTATTGATATTGGAGCGATACCTAGAACAAGGTTTCTAGTGAACTCCGTCTTCCTTTCTGGGGGTAAACTTGGTAGTTTTATAGGAAACACATCTAGGAAATCCCTAACAATTGGAATATCCTGAATGGTTTGTTCATTCCAAGTGTCAACTACGTGGGCCAGATAAGCCTCACATCCACCTTAGATCAGTTTCAACACACTCATAAATGAAATTAGTCGAGCTGGGACAGCCTGACTAACTCCTCTAAACACCACTCTCGGCTAATTGGGAGATTCAAGAACCACTTCCTTAGTGTAAGAATTCATTATAGCCTAATGAGCTGTAAGCCAATCCATGCTAAGAATTACATCTATTTCCTTTAACTGCAATACAATTAGATCAGCTTCTAACTCTGCCTGATCAATCCGAACTATACACCTTTTACAAACCTCACTAACCACTGTTGTACTACCCACTGGAGTACTTACCTCTGACCCATATTTCAATATCTCTGTCTCACAATGCAATCTAGATGCCAAATACTGTGTGACGAATGAATGTGTAGATCCTGGATCTACCAGTGCATATGCTTCAAATTGAAAAACGTTCCACATATCTACTACAACATCTGGGGAGTTCTATGCTTCCTGTCTGGTGATGGCATAGACCCTGGCCTGAGACTACAGTTGGTTACTCCGCACCTCTATTCGGACACTGGGCCCTACTGACTGAGTTCTACCTTTACCTTGGCCTCTCTGTGCAGACCTGCTATCTCTACTCTACTAAACCATTATCTCAGTCATTGTTCCTCCTTTAGCTCTAGACTATGATCCTAACACCTCAGGACAATCTTTGATCAGATGTTCTAATGAGCCATAACAGAAATAAGCTTCAGTTTCCCACCAACATTCAACACCATGCTTTTTACCACAGTGCTCACACTCAAGTAGTTATTGAGACTGTTTAAAGGACATTTGTCCTCTATCTCTCCTAGACTGAACAAATCCACCATTTGATCGGGATCTAGATTGTCTCGATCTAGCCTAGAATTGAGACTATCTATTCTGGCACTTTCTGAAGCTTTTATCAGAATCAGCCTTAGATTCATCCTGCCTCTTACCTCTAACCTTCTATCTGTACTCTTCTTGACCATCCTTTAACAACTGTTCAATTCTGAATGAGGCTGCTCAGAGTTCTGTGAAACTACCCAAATTAGAAATGTTCAGTCTCGTTATGATCTCCATGGTCAAACTGTCTACATCTATCTCCCTCTGTTAGGATCAATACAGTTGTATACCCCATTAGCTTGTTGAATTTTATCTCATACTCTGCCACTGTGATCCTACCTTGCTTCAAATCTAAAAATTCTTTCATCTTGTGATCCATATAAATCTTCAGCATATAGTTCTATCGAAATAGTCTCAGAAAATCTTCCCAAGTCAAATTACAAGGTCTAGCGAAACTGCCTAGAATAGTCTTCCACCACTAGTATGCGGGACCTTGTAGTAGTGAGATCACATAATCAAATCTTTCATCTACCTCACAGTCCATCTGGTCAAACACTCTTCCAATTCTCTCTAACCACCCTTCTTCCTAAGCTGGGTCTGTGCTTCTGTAGAAGTCTACAACCCCCTACTTTCTCAGCTTATCATATCTTCTTTCTTGCCTTTTTGAAATTCTCATAGCATTTGAGCAAACTCAAGTACAGGAGACTCTAGATTGGCTCCTACAGACACTATGTTAGCTAACTCTCTAATATGATCTCCTATGGAAGGTGACCTATAACAAACAAAAGTGTGATCACTATCTGAATATCTCACTATTTACCATATCTCAACATATATTTGTCCCTAAAGATGCCAAACTATGCTCTGATACTAAAAATGCAACATCCCACTACCATAAGGTATATACCCGAACATCTATGGACATGCAAATACATATCCTATGATAATGTTATATTAGAGCAAAATAAATCCAACCTATATATGGCATCAACTAACTTATTTAAAAGTCACTAAATTCTTAAAACTAAACATTGCATTTATTTACAAAGCTTACACTATTTCCATTAAACAAATATTTACAAACTTCATACAGGTTCTAGCAAAACTAAAAAAATAAAAACTACAACACTTCTGGTGTCAGCTGACAGACCTCTGAGCCATGACTTAATCGAAAAAGAGTCCTTTAGTCTTGTTTAAAGAACTAGGTCTCTTGTCTAGTACCTGAAAATCCATGTCGCAATTTTTGTGAATTTTGTGAACTCAATGATTGAAGTATCATCGATGATTTCACCCAGGTCATATACATAAATCACATAATTCACAAATATTTATTCAAAACATGTATTTTCCAAATACTCACATTAACATGGTATTTCATGTAATCATTGAGAATCAAAACAAATTTATATCAATACATTTGCATATGAGACTCCACATTCATTTTTATTGTTGTCATTGAGTGCCTTTCACATATAAAAACAAATATTGGTCCATTGGGCTCGGTCAAAAACATATATCATGAAGCATAGCTCTATGTGCAGAAACAAAAATCACAAAGCAAAGCTCTATGTGTAAGCACTTTCATTACTGGCAACTCCAGTCACAACGCCTTTATCTGAGCATGCATTTTATGAAATGCATCAAATACTGAATATGTCATATATGACATACAATTAGAAATTCATAATTATCAGACCTAAGTTCAGCTTTCAACTTTTATTAAGAATTCACATGTCATATAGAATTACACATCAAATCAGAGCACTTCCAATGCATACCCAACTATTAAACTCCTTGGACTTCAAGTCCGAAATTTATAAACAAATCATAACAGGTCAATAATATTGGAAGTTTAAAAAAATCAAATCAAATCAATCATAGGAAAATCATCTACGTGTCCATTTTCCATGTATTACATTTTTCGTCCTAATATATCTGCCATATGTCACCACACATACAAGCCATTTGTCACATATATATATTGCCACGTGTCACAACATAATTGGCCCAAAAATTCCAAAATACTCGAAATAAACCAAATTTGCCAAATCATATTTTAATCACATTTAATAACTCAATTATACTCGTAAAATGTCAATGAATGCATGTACAATCATATGAATGTGAAAAAATGTGCATGTCATGTTTAGCTTATGCATAACGTGCATTTTCCTAATTTCTCAATACTTTCTCATAATTCACAATTCTAGCCTTAACATGGGTAATAGGATGTTACAATTACCTTCTACTCCATAAGTGAAGAAAAAGCAGAACAAGCGAATTGTGAACCTTGCAAGGCCTTTGGCAACTCCAAGATAGCTATATTTAGTAATTAAGTTAGTTCAGAAACTTTTAGAATTTAGAATCATATTAAGCATAAGAATTCAATTGTATCAAGTTCATTTTATATTCTGTAATAAGCCAATGGTGTGGCTTTTGATATGTAATTAAAGTTTTTCAAACTCTTTTACTTTATTAATGAAATGATGAATTAAATAAGTTTCATTTTTGTATGTTCATAGTTAACTTCTTTGATAAACTGTTGTGTTGAAAGAATTGTATGAATGTATTGTGTATTTTGTGGTGAATGTTAGTGGTCAGGGTTTTGTCCAAAGGTTTCACCGCAGCGAGGTCTAGAGTATGTCGCAGTGAACCTTTTCCGAAGGGTTTCTGCGTTAAAAATTGGGAGACTTATTGGATCCCGCTTTCAAAGCCCAAACATTCAGAGACATTTGACAGAAGACAATACTTACCCTCAACTATACTAAACCTACTTTGGGGACATTTGAATAACCCTCATCATGGGTATCGGATTTGGGTGTTCTTTAAGGTTGCTTAAAAGACGACTTCAAGATCTACCACTTTTATGAAGACCTTGAAGACAGAATCTATTGTTTGAAGAGTCAAAATGGCCCAGACGATGGTATTAGATGAGTAGTAAATAGAGGAAGAAGTCTCGATCATAAAAGCAGAAAGCAAACGAAACAAAAGAACAGATGAAGCGAAGACAGACGAAGAAAAAGTTTTAAGATGAAGCAGGGTCAACTTAAGACAAAACAAAGTCTTAAGACGATGCGGGGTGAACTTAAGACGAAGTAAAGTCTTAAGACCATGCGGGTCAGACGAAACAAAAGAACAAATGAAACGAAGGTTTTAAGACGATGCGGGGTCAACTTAAGACGAAGCAAAGTCTTAAGACGATGCGGGGTCAACTTAAGACGAAGCAAAGTCTTAAGACGATGCGGGTCAACTCAAGACGAAGCAAAGTCTTAAGATGATGCAACTCTTAAGACAAAGCGCCTTTACAGACAATACAACTCTATAGACAATATGACGCCATCACAGAAGATATGACATCATCACAGACAATACATCTTTATAGACGATGCATCTTTATAGACGATGCATCCCTTAAGTCAAATGATGTCATCACAGACGATACATCTTTACAGACGATGTATCTTTACAGACAAAATGACGTCATCACAAGTGATGTGAAGTCATTACAGATAATACATCTTTTGCAGGCAATACAACTCCCTCTTATAAAGACCATAACTTTCGACTCTGGCATCCAAAGTTTCTATACTATAAGTCGATGGAAAGCTGAAAAATTGAACTACAAATTTTTAGATGACAACTTTAACTAAGTTAGTCTCAATTAGTCTAGTTTTCCCTGGAAGTCAGCACATAACTTCTATGCCTATAAAAGGCTTAGATCAAGAACTGTACATTTAGCAAAGAAATATGCACATACACCTAATGTCTTTTCAGTTTTTGTTTAACTCATTTGCCCAAGCAACAGAAACTCATACATCACTTAGTAACATCAATACACTTTGAACAAGGGCTTAACCCCAAAATACAACATATATAGGATGCTTGATGTTTACATTCTTAAGAAGCTATCTCAAAAGTGAACAAACTAACTTAGTGACAAAAGCTACTATCTTGGAAATTTGTCCAAATTCCTTGCAATGATCAATTATCTTCTCGATCTGCACCTGAAGAGGGAATAATGGGATGAGATACATGGCTCAGTGGCTAATATATATATAGCCATTAGCAATTGGCCACATATTCAAGCATATGTATATTTATATTTAGCAATACTAGCATTCTTACTTTATTCAAGCAATTTAACACTGATCAATACGACTCAAATTTAATACACAGCATCAATTTCAACCATGAAACATAACACTTTATTATGCACCATACTTGAACATCTAAAGATGCAATGCACAACAACTGGCTCGAGGGTTCCGTGAACAAAATAGAGAAATCAAAGTTTACTCTATAAACAAAACAAATCCACTTTTCAGATTTCATATGCCACAAGCGGGTAATCGGGAGAAGCCTTTACGTCGACGTGCAAGTGACTACGAAACAGTTCCTCTCTTTCCCAAACACAATCAAATTTATGCTCAATTTAGTCAATCACAATTTGCACTCTCATGCTTCTTTCATTTATTCATATTCTTATATTTTCATGCTTTTTCTTTTTTTCATTCAATTTCAAATGTTATAACCTTTTTCAAGGTATAAAATAACCATAATGCATCATGCATTTCAAGTATTCACAAATATTTCAATTTCATGCATATTAATATTTTTAGCAACAACATACACACACATAGGCAAGAATTTACCCCATTTACACAATAACTATAAATACATTACCCACCTAATAAGCTTACGGAAATCCAAGTCAAGCTTGCCTTTCCCCTTGCTCTTGGGTAGGATTCCCTTAGTTTCCTAATACAACTAAGGTTTCATTCAAAACCAACATTCCAATAAATATTTAAACTTCAAAAAAATCATAGAATCACAATAAATACAAATTAAACTCAAATCTAACCTACCCACAGTCCATTTAAGTTAGAAAACTTAAGATCTAGTTTAGAAACCCTAAAATCAGTTGGTTTCTCCTAATCCATCTTCTTCCCACAAAACATCTTTGCTCTCTAGCTCATTCATCCTCAATACAACTCATTCCTTTAATAAAGCAAGAAAAAAAGATGGTTAACTTACCTTAACAAACTCGATTTCTCTTCTCTTTTTTTTCACCGAAACTTCTCTTCTTCTCTCTTATTTTCGTTTCTCTCTTCTTTCTCTTTAGTTCTCACGACACTTCTCTCTTCTTCTAATACAAAATAATTGAATTGTCTTTTCCCCATTTTACCCTTCATTTACCTTGTCCTTTCCATTTTTCCCTTTCTTTCATTTAATCCATCTACTAACTCCTTTAAGCTAACTTACTTCTAACCTTCCCGTATTAATTCTAACATAATTCAAATCCTTCCATCAATTTCTAATCTCTATTTATGCCACTAAATTAATGAATACGTTCAAAAATAATTAGAAAATGGAGAAATCAACCAAAACCTAAATAAAAAGCTAAATAACAAATCATAAATATTGGAAAAAAATTTCAGGGGCCTACAAGACTTCACAAAGCTAGACCTTTGTTGCAGCAAACCTGCTACTGCTGGAGCTAAAAGTTTTCCAAAGTTTGAAATTTTTTGGGAAATCAGAGCCTCGTAATAAGTACCGTGAACCAAGTGCTAGCACTATTTGGTATTAGGGTGATAGTTGGACTCTAAAAATGGGGTTCAACATCTTGTGCTGTCAAAGCTAATAGTTGGACTCTGAAAATGGGGTCCAACATCTTGTGGTATCAGAGCTTAGGCTTTTGGGTTCCTAGGCTTAGAATGCATTGTGGTATGAATTGTTATACGATGTGACTACTTGTTTGCATTGTGAATTGATTGATTACATTAAGTGACATGCACATCATGCATACATGTAGGAAATAAGATTTAAAATGAAAGGAAGCTAAAAGATAATGTTTTATTGAAGGAGTAAAAAGCCACCTCGAAAAGGAACACAAGGAGTTTTGCAAGGATCTGCTACTCCTGATTCCTCACCATTAGAGAAGGGTATTAATGAGTATAGAATCCCAGTAATTGCAACTGCATAAGTAACATGTATGAACTTTCATTAAGAGTTTGGGGCTATCAGAAATAATGAGAATAATGGTGTTTTGTTATAGTGTAAGATAAGGAAAGTTATGGATATTTAGAAATAAGAAATATTACGTGGTCCGATATGTTAGATATAGATTCAATATTTGTGGTTATGTCCGCGAATATGGTAACGGAATTTTGTTGAAGATAGGTACTTGAATTGACATGGATGTGAAAATATTTCCATGAATTGACTGAAAAAGAAATAAAGATAGGGGTGGAAATAATAAGATTTAAGGTGTACAAGCAAAGTGGAATTGAAAGGTTGAATTCGGAATTTATGATCTAGTATAAAATTATGCTAGTGAATTGAGATCAGAATTTCAAAATAGCTATGCATCTATAATTTTAAATTGATTAACAACGTAGTATGGAAAATGAAACAACTGATAGTGATATATGTAAAAATTCTCAAGGTTATATCAACCAATTATTATGATTACATATCCGATAATATGGTTACATTGGTGAATAATGTGATTGAGTACATATGAGATCTATATTTGGATATGGTATAGGAGATAATCTATGAT
>JANSVA010415497.1:2020-21943 GCA_025504915.1 Erythroxylum reticulatum | reverse complement strand
GCCCCCCCCCCCCCCCCTCTTCCTTTGCATGTGTTTAGGTAAAGCATTGTGATGTGTGATATGCCACATGGTTACATCTCTGGTTTCTACTTTTCACCTTTCATTTATTTACAAAAATGACCACACCTTTGTCTTATTCTATAAAATTACATGCCATCTTAATACATTTAGCATTTTAGTCCATGATTAATGTATACTTATGCATGCATAACGTAATTAATACAAATTATCAAATTATCCCTAACAATTCTGTCCATACTGATTATTTCCTAAACTAAACACTCACTTTCCTAATCGTTAACACCCATTACAAAATACTTTCATGGACAAGAAACATTCCTACTGGGGTATAGTTTAGGGCTTAACATTTCTCTCCCCCTTAAAAGAATTTCGTTCTCGAAATTCATACCTTATGAGAATAGCTTTGGATGTTAAGCCTCCATAATCGATTATGGTTCCTACGTTGCTTCCTCAAGTCCATGGTGTTGCCAGAGTACTTTCACTAGAGGTATTTGTTTATTTCTGAGCTCTTGGACTTCTCTAGCTAAGAGAAGAAGGGTCTATAACTTCTATTCAAGAAGTTTATATACCTACAGACAATTTAACCGACCTCACTCCTTCTACAACATTTGCACAATTAGATGCTATAAATACAGGTCCTAACTCATAGAAAAAAATTATGTTGTACTTGAATTTCTTGCACAAGAACCTTATGTGTGTCATCAAATCGATATCTTCTTAATATAGAAATGTGAAACACATCGTGTAACTTGGACAATTCTTCAGGAAGAGCTAACTGATAAGCTACTGATCTGATTCTCCTAAGAATTTTGTTAAACAAGTTTTACGATTTATAAAACCCTCAATAACTGTAAGCACACGGGTTGTAATTTGTAGTATTGAAGGGTCGATCCTACGAGGAGGGTACTAGCCTAATCTTAAGTTGTCTAAGGCTTAGAGAAAAGAATAAAAAGAAATAAAAACTACACAAGTGAATACGGAAAGTAAAGATGAGAAATTGATTCAATAATTGTAACACGGAAATTTCAACAAAACATAATTAAACTGAGCAATCGCATAGCTCACAAAGGAATTTTGTTAAGAGAGTTAATCAAGTTATGAGATCATAGATTTTACCTATCATTAATGCTAATCTAACCATTTATGTGATTATGGGGTGTTGATTCTAGACGATCGTAGGGTTGATTACTCTCTCTCGAGTTATAACTATTAAACCTTAAATTGTAAACCCCAATTGAATTATGAAACTTACAATTTCTTAATTCACAAATTACCCACAATTCTAATTACTTCTAAAGGCCTCTAATAAATAATCGGGTTTCACATGAGATCTTTCTCCATGAAATTACCAACTGGATTAATTAAGTGGTCAATTAGATTGCCTAACTCTCATTAATCTGATCTAATCATTTTTATCCGGCTCACTCGGTTTATTACCAAAACATGCAATTACATTAATCAATCACAACACCCAAAACAATAAGCATAAAAATAACTAAATCGACATTAACTCAAAGTAAAATCCTGAAGGAGAGTTCAAAAATTATCAAAAACCAGAAATTCATTTCCATATAATCCGTCTTAACTTTATACATTTAAATGAAAAAGGAAATGAAGAGAAAATGGAACTTAGGTTGGAAAAATCATAAAGGAAGTGGCGTCAGGATACCACCTGATATAGGGAGCAACAGCATCAGGATCCACTTCTTCTTCCTCTTCTTCTTCTCTCTCTCTCTCCTTTTTCTTCCTCTTTAGGGTTTCTAAGAGAGGTTCAATGTAAAGCTCCATCTATCTATTCTTCCTGTTCTTTTTTATGTTCTTTTGTGTTTAGGGTTAAACTAGAGGTTTTTTAAGGTTTAAAAGGTCCAAAAAATCCCTCAAAATGCTAAATTTGTGAGTGTCTGTGTATTTGCCTAACGCAAGCCATGACCATATCCCCACTATCATGGCCTACATCTAAGCCTTATGTCACGATCTAGGTTGCTATTTTGGCCCTAATGTCTTTCAAAAATTCTCCGTTCTTCGATATTGACCCTAAAACACTAGTAAACACATCAAGGTACCTCAAAAACATAATATTTAAGCACAAAAGCTTATACTAGCCTATAAAACACTTAACAAAATAATTAACAAACCAACACAATTCTAACCTAAACACATACGAAAATGATCAAATTAATGGATAAACACATATCAAACTATGCCCTAAAACACGATGCAATTTACACTTATCACATCCCCACACTTAAACATTTACTTGTCCTCAAGGAAACAAAAACAATGAAACAAATCAAGACAAAACAAAACACACATATGTAACAATGAGACAATGGCTTCAACTTAGGGAAACAAATTTAACTATAAACACAATCCTTTAAGTCGTTCTAACTTATTAACAAGCGAACTTTACATCTAAGCACCTTTGACTAAATATACTAACTAATCAAAATTTTAATGTTGAGTATATTCACCTCTATCACTTGCACACAAACATTGGTAATCATTCAGTTATAAAAAGTGTAGCTATTCCTCAGTAGGTTTTCATGAAAAATCAAGTACTAATAAGTTTGGTAGGTTTTTTTATTTGAAAACATTCATTTTGTTGATTTTTCTTTAAGGACATAAACCTATTCTTTTTACGTGAAGGAAAACATTTGTGATGAATGTCGATTTGTTTTCTTAACTAAGTCATGTTGTTATTAAGTTGCTTGGTTGGAATGTCATCATAGCCTTTTTACATGAAGGCAAACATTTGTGATGCGTGTTGATCTAGTCACTCGGCTGCATTATATTCTCGACTAGCTACTAGCTCTATTCATAACTCGAAGGCCAGTGGAATAGTTATTTTAGTTAAAATTATACAACTTTTTCCTAACATAAAATTTTGTCGACCTTATTACTTTAACTAATCATTCTTATGAAAATGTACTAATAATGCCACTTATTTGATTGACCTAAAATCATAAATGAGTATGTCAAATTCCTAGGGTGAATTGACTAACAATGTATCCTAATTAACCAGTATATTTAGCCCTAAGTAACTAAGGTTACTAATATCACAAGCTAATAAATCTTCATAACCTAAAAGACTATGTTTAAGGCTAAATCTATCTCATTAAGTCTTGTCCATTGATGTATTCACCCAATTCACATCATGCAACCTAAACAAACTATCATATAATATACAAAAATTCACACCCAAGGTAAAAACATACAACCCTCCCCACACTTGAACAACACATTGTCCTCAATATAAGAAGGATACATACAAGCATAAAAGGGGGAATGAAATAATAAGCGGAAGGTAAAAGAACAAATCACTAACAAAAATGAAAAGAAAAGGGTTAGAATAAGAAACCATCATGGTGATTGAGGTGGTAATGTGTCAGAGGCGGAGACTAAATGCAATTGATGCCAAGTTAGATTTCCTATCTTATAATTGATTCAGAGGGAGTAAGAGAATTAATAGGGCAATGCATTCCGAATCATTGATATTTATTTATGGAAATGAAACAACTTTAACTGCATAACAATGTAAATCTACCTAAATATGCTAATTTATGGTCATTAGCTTGACCTTGTATACTGGAAACCTAGCTGGGATCAATTATGAGTGGCTTACTTCTACCTTTTTTGTTCAACATCAATTTTGTAGCATGTGAGTAAGCTACAAATTCCAAATGATCAGAAGGGAATATTGATAAAGTTGATAAAATCGATTAATTTTAGTGATATCCTTTTCACTAACAAACTGTCAATAAAATAGAGAATAATAAAATTCCCTGAATCTTCTATGGAATTTAGCAGTTTGCCCTGTAAGAGGGTGAATTGTTCTCTTCTTAGGTCTTCCTTATTCACTCCCTTTTCTTTTTCTTCCTTTGCTTCACAAATAGAGACTTTCATAGTTTCTTCAAACTTGATGTTCGTTGTCATCTGTTCTTCATCCTTATGCTCCTTTAAAGATTCGACATCATCAACTCTTATAAATGGTATTCTCGACAGGTAAGGCAGAGGAGGAACATAGAGAGGGTCTTCATTCTTTTCTTCATTATTTTTCTGCTTCTCCTGGTCTTCTACAGAGTGAGTTTCATCCGGTCTATCTGTTAGTTCTCCTAACTCTTTCCTACTCCTAAGTATGATAGCCTTAACTTGCTCTCTTGGATATACTTTCGTGTTTCTCGAAAGACTTCCCACACTTTTTATAGATAACACATTGGCAAGTTATTCCACTTGAACCTCCAGGATGAGAACAGAAGAGGCATGAGTCTTTGTTACTTGGTCAATTTTCTCTTCTAACCTCTTATGGGCCTTATCTATACTTATGAGCTTGTCCATGATCTTGTCCAGTTTGTAATCGTAGTCATTGTTTTTATCCTATTGATATCTATGTGACCCTTGATTTCTAAAATAAATCTCAATATTATTAGACCAATGAAATTTTGGGTGGTTATGCCACCCTGACTGGTATGTGCTAGAATAAGGATTGCTATCTCCCTAATCAACTTATGCTCTATTAAAGTTAAATTGCTTCACGTTGTTTTTTTTCACTGAGAAGCAATCAGCTGCAATATAGCTCCCTTGTCCACATGACTCATATTCATGCTGCATTGCTATGACTGGAGAGTAGGAGGCAGCTTTCAGGCTATTCAATTGCTTAGTTGGGTTGTTAATCTCAGCCTGCAATGTTATTATTAAATTTAAAGGAACAATCATTCTTCCTAGTTCCCAAAAGGTTGACTACTTTCTACTTCATTCTGATGTCCAAAGACAACTAGTGTATGTCATGTCTTCTAATAGATTCTGTGCTGCTTCAACTACTTTCCTCATGAATGATCCTCTAGTAGCTGTGTCTATGGTGCTCTTTGTGGGTGGATTAACTCCAGTGTAGAAGGTTTGCAGTAGGAATTCATCAGGTAGGATATGATGAGGATAACTTCTTTGCAACTCCTTATACGTCTCCCACACTTCATATAAAGACTCACATCATTTTGTTAGAAATTAATAATTTAGTTTATTTGTCTTGTTGTCTTGTTTAGTGGGAAATATTTATCTAGAAAATCTTGCACCAAGTGCTCCCAAGTTATGATGTTGGATGGATGGAGAGAATTTAACGAGGTCTTGGCTCAATCCCTAAGTGTAAAGGAAAGAGCCTTATACTAATAGCACCCTATGACATCCCAATAAATCGAAAGGTGTTGCAAATTTCTAAGAAATTAGCTAAATGAGCATTGGGATCCTCATTGGCTAAACTGAAGAATTACACATTAGTTCGCAACATGTTTAGCAGTGATAGTTTGATCTCAAACATGTTCGCTTACACTAGTGGTCATGTCATCCCTTAATGATGGGCATTGAGTTGTGGCCTCATGAATATGGAAAGCAAATATGAGAAATTGATTCAAGAACTGTAACACAAAAATTTCAACAAAACATAATCAAGCTGACCAGTCACATAGCTCACAAAGGAAATCCTTCAAGAGAGTTAATCAAGTTATGAGAGAGGAGATTTTACTTATCATTAATGATAATCTAGCCATTTATATGTTTACAAGATGTCAGTTCTAGACGGCCATAGGGTTGATTACCCTCTCTCAAGTTATAACCATTAAACCCTAAATTTTAAACCCTAATTGAATTATAGAACTTATGATCTCTCAATTCACAAATTACCCACAATTGTAATTAGTTCTAAAGCTCTCTAATAAACAATCGGGTCTCGCACGAGATCTCTCTCCATGAAATTACTGACTAGATTGATTAAATGGTCAATTAAATCACCTTACTCTCATTAATTTGATCTAATCATTTTTATCCATCTCACCCTCTCGGTTTATTACTGAAACATGCAATTACATTAATCAATCACAACACCCAAAATAATAAACAGAAAATTAACTAAATCAACATTGACTCAAAGTAAAATCCCAAAAAGAGTTTAGAACATTGTCAACAACCCAAAATCCACTTCTATACAATCCATCAAACTTTATACATTTAAATGAAAAAGGAAATAAAGAGAAAACGGAACTTAGGTTGGCCAAATCGAGAAGACAGTGACGTCGGGATACCACCTGATCTGGAGAGCAGCATCGTCAGAATCCACTTCTTCTTCCTCCTTCTTCCTCTCTCTTTCTCTTCTTTTTCTCCCTCTTTAGGGTTTCCAAGAGTTGCTCAATGTGAAGCTCCATATATTTGTTCTTCTTGTTATTTTTATGTTCTTTTGTGTTTAGGGTTGAACTAGGATTTTTTCAAGGTCCGAAAGGTCCAAAAAATCCTTAGAAACGCGTGCGAGTGTGTACCACAACCGTGGCCTTGCAAGCAACTATCATGTCCTATATCTAAGCCTTTTGTCAGGATCGCGGGCCACTGTTTCGGCCCTAATGTCTTCCAAAACTCCTCTGTTCTTTGAAATTGACCCTGAAATACTAACAAACATATCAAGGTACCTCAAAAATATAATATTTAAGCTCAAAATCTTGTATTAACCCATAAAACACTTTAAAACACAAATAATTAACAAAGTAACACATTTCTAATCTAACATATACTAAACGATCATATTAATGAATAAACACATATCAAACTATGCCCTAAGATACGATGTAATTTACATTTATCAAATTTCACAGGGACCGATGTAGCGTGGGATGAGCTTATCTTTCTTCCCAAACCGAAGTAAATTTCTCCATGGTGAAACTTTCAGAAATACCTTATCCCCTACTTGATACTTAATATCTTTCCTTTTTAAATCAGCATAAATTCCTGCCTATCACTGGCAGCTTTCAATCTTTTTTGGATAATTTGAGCATTCTCTTCATTATCTATTACAATATCTAGCTCGATCATCTTGTTTTCACTTAGTTCAATCCAACAAACTGGAGTCCTGCACTTCTTACCATATAGGGCTTTATAAAGTGCCATGCCAATACTAGTATGATAATTATTATTATAAGCAAACTCTATCATAGAAAGATATTTATCTCGACTTCTCGATAATTCTAACACACAACCTCGAATTATATCTTCCAATACCTGAATAACCCATTCAGATTATTTATCTATCTAGGGGTGGAAAGTGGTACTAAACCTGAGTCAGGTACCCAAAGCCCTTTGCAAAGTTTTCCATAATCTCAAAGTAAATTGAGGATCACGATCAGAAATAATAGACAATGATATCCCATGCCATCTTACTATTTCATTCATATATATATATGCCAGCTTATCTAACGGATCGTCAAGATGAACAGGTATAA
This sequence comes from Erythroxylum reticulatum, assembly GCA_025504915.1. Taxonomy (NCBI): domain Eukaryota; kingdom Viridiplantae; phylum Streptophyta; class Magnoliopsida; order Malpighiales; family Erythroxylaceae; genus Erythroxylum; species Erythroxylum reticulatum. The sequence continues at coordinate 14,669 of JANSVA010415497.1, read as the reverse complement.
AATGGGCGGACTTGGTGAACTTATCCATAATAACCTATACAACATCATGCTTCCTTTGAATGAGAGGAAGCCTAGTCATAAAATCCATGGTAATGTTATCCCATTTCTATAAGAATCAGAATAGGATGTAATAAACTAGATGGAACTTGGTGCTCAGTTTTCACTTGCTAACTTTTCAAACATTTAGATACATAATCTATAACATCAAATTTCATACCATACCACTAGTAATGCTACTTAAGATCTTAATACATTTTATTTCCACCAGGATGCATTATGAAAACAATATTATGGGCCTCAAACAACAGGTTCTTCTTTAATTCATCAATAACAGGTACACACAACTGATCTTTGTAATACAGATCACCATCTCCTTTCACAGACAATTCAATTTGTTTACCTTCCTGAGTTGCTAAGATAAGTTGTTGTAGCTTATCATCAACTTTCTAAGCATCACAGATCTCTTATCTCAAGGTAGGCTTAGCTTTTAATTGAGCAATTAAATCCCCATCAGATGCAAGTCCCCACTCATGCTGCTGCACTAACAATGCTGAAATGATCTTTTGACTTAATGCATCAGTCACCACATTAACCTTACCAAGATGATAGTCCATAATATAGTCATAATCTTTAAACAATTCCAACCAACATTGTTGTCTCAAATTAATTTCTTTTTGTCTAAGCAAGTACTTCATACTTTTATAATCAATGAAAATCCTACATTTTTCACTATAAAAGTAGTGTCGTCAAATTTTCAAAGTAAACACTACTATTGCAAGCTCAAAATTATGCATAAGGTAGTTATGCTCGTGTGGCTTTAGTTACCTAGAGGTATATGCAACCATCTTACCATCCTACATCAAAATGCAGCCTAAATTGTTTCTAGATGCATCACCAAACATAATATATTCCTTACCATAAGGGGGTTGAGCTAATATAGAAGCTTCAGTAAGCATTCTTTTTAGTTAATCAAAACTAACTTGACATCTAGCAGACCATTCATATTTAACTCCTTTTCATAGCAGTTTAGTCAAAGATGACGCTATCACCGAAAACCCCTTTACAAATTGGTGATAGTAACTGGTCAAACTTATAAAACTTGTCACTTCTGTCACATTTTGTGGTAGCTTCCAGTTAATAATTGCTTCAATCTTACTAGGACCAACTTTAATTCCTTGAGAAGAGATAACATGTCCCAGAAAAGATACTTCTTAAAGCCAAAAATCACACTTGTTTAGTTTGACATATAACTATTTTTCCAGCAAGGTTTGTAACATAATCCGTAGATGCTAAGCATAGTCTTGTTCATTCTTGGAATATAATAGGATATCATCTGTGAATAGCATAACATACTGGTCTAAATAGGGCCTAAATACCCTATTCATTAGATCTATGATTGCAGCTCACGCATTAGTTAGCTCAAACGACATTACTATAAATTCATAGTATCTATATCGTGTCCTGAATGTAGTCTTTGAAACATCCACGTTCATACTTGAAGTTGATACCCTGATCACAGATCTATCTTTGAAAATACCCTCGTACCTTTTAACTGTTCAAATAGATCTTCTATCTTTGGCAATGTATACTTATTCTTGACTAATGCCCTATTCAATTGCCTATAATCAATGCACATCCGAAGAGTACCATCTTTCTTCTTAACACCGTAGGGTGAGACACTCAGTCGAATAAACCCCTAATCCAACAACTCATGCAACTAAACTTTTAACTCTTTTAATTCAGTAGGAGCCATCCTGTAACCGTTTCCCTTTTGGATGGAAGCTCAGGTAGTTCTTCAGGAAAAACATCCAAAAATTTGCTCACCATCAGAATGTCTTGTAGTTTAACACTCCTCCTTTTAGAATCAAGTATAAAAGACAAAATAAGCTTCACACCCCTTCCTAAGGAACCTTCAAACTTCTATAGTAGATATCACAATAGCTAGAGGACTAGTGTAGATGCCATACGATATTATTACAAGTTTATTGGGCTTCTTAAGCATAACAGTCTTAGCTTTAAAATCAACAATTGCTCGATGCTTGAACAACAATCCATACCCAAAATCAAATTTAATTCACAAAAAGGCAACTCGATTAGATCCGTTATAAACTCACTACCTTGGATCAAAATTGGACAGTTTTTATACACCCTATTAACCACCTCACTACTGCCTAAAGGACTGGTTACATGCATATCATAATCTAACCACTTTATAAGCATCATTTTACTAGGAAATTCTCCAAAACATATATAAAAATGTCTAAATCCAAAATCAATCAAAGCATACATTTCAGTGTCAGAGAGAGAAGCAGTACTAACAATGACCTCAGGTGCGTCTTGGTCCTCGCAAGCCTTCATAGCATAGGTCCAAATTGTAGCAGAAGTGGCAGCAAGTCAGTTAACAATTTTTGAAGCAATACTCGGATTGGACAAAAACTAGTCAAATCCTCCACAACCCCTATTGTCCTCTAATTCCTATAGGTGCATTTTAATCTTCTCTGCTAGCTTGTGATGCCTGAGACTAATTCACTGGACAATTTTCTATAAAATGGTCAGTGCTGCAACATCGAAAACATGCACCCGTAGTCCTCCTATAAGTACCCTAATGGTACTTGGAGCAATGAGGACAGCCCAGTACACCAGAACCCGGCCCGTAGAGGAACCCCTACCAGAATCTGTTGATAGGGAAAAGTCTTGTCTCCTTCCTCTAGTTGCAGATCTTTGGGTGAATTCCTGTGCAGTGGAAGCTCCTTCATAACTTCTCTTAGCCGAGGATTGACCTCCTCTAGCAAAAATTGTTCACTGAGCTTTTTCTCTCTTAACCATCTCTTGCTTTTCTATTTTAATGGTAACTTGCACTAGCTAATGATAACTCACTTGTTGCTTGAGAGTGAATGTCACAATATGCTCTTCAATTGAGTGGTTCAAGCAGTCCTCAAACTAATGACACTAAAATCCTTAGTAAGTACATGTTTAGGTGGATACTTGCCAAGTTGATTGAAATCTCTATCGTACTCAACAATAGACAGATTTCTTTACTTTAGACTCAAGAACTGCTTCCACCTCTCAATTTTATAAGCTGTCATAAAATATTTCTCTTTAAACTTATAGGAAAATAAATCCTAGGTCAAAGGTTCAGGAAGCTGTGGATATCTCAGAAAAAATTTTCACCATTCATAGACCGCTCCTTGAAGAAGGGAGACAGCACAGTGCACCATCTATTCATGTGGGCATCTAATTTCATCCAACACCCTTTTCATCTTTTCTAACCATAACTTATCAGATTCATCCAAAGATGTACCAATGAATTCTTTGTCTCCATACTTTTGTAACTGAATAATGGGAGCCGTGGGTGCAGTTATCCAGTGTAGTAAACTCATCATGTCTTGCTACAATTTTAATAAAACTTCCTCTTAAGTAGAGGTGGAGGAGGAGGTGGTGCTTCAACTTCATTTTTATTTACCACAGAGGGCCCAAACACAAATGTATGGGATCGTGTAGGATTATTAATTTTAGCAACCTCATCAATAGCCTTATTAGATCTTTCCATACTTAAATCTAGAACCAAAACATAAGACATATCTCATTAGGCCAATCATAACTTTTATATCCATATGCAAGCAATATTTAAGCACTGGTTAAACCAGAATCGCCTATACCTAGATTTGATATCAAATTGTAACAACTTAATACCCCCTAGGAGGATATACGAATGCCACATAAAACAAATGTAAAACAAACCAAGGCAATCAAATAATCCCAAGAAAATAAGGCAAATATACATCACATTTCATATGTCATTGTGGTTTAAATAGGACACAATATACACATATCAAATCCATACAGTAAAAACAAACCCATCCTATGTTATGGTTATTACATGTCATTCACACATACTATAAAAATGTCTCATAATATTTATGAATACAACTTAAAGCTTAAGCACAAAACCTCCCAAAGCTAATACGTACTTCTTTGGCCCTTACGGTTGTCCCAGCCTTAACCCTGCTTATCAAGACCTACACAGAGGAAAAAATACCGTGCTAAGCATACAGCTTAGTGGAAAAATAAAAATAAAAAGAATGATGATGACTGCTTTCTACAGTCGTCTAACATTTACAAGAAAATGATTCATAACATATCATATAACAATCTTTGATTATGCTAATCAGAGAGTATTTTGACTATCAATTTACATCAGAACAGAACAACTATCAAAAGAATTGCTTGCTAATCTTTTCAGAAGTAGGTAACGTGAACATAACATAAGACACCTATGATTAGCACCTACAGAAGAGGCATAACCTCTAAAACATAAGAGACTTAAGTCTCTAAAACAGAAGACACCGTAGTGTCTAAGAGCAGAAGCAACTGCAAGCCCTTCTAGGTATGCCTATTTACCTACAACTTAGACTTAGCAAGTTAAAACTAATCATCAAAACATTAAAGAGAAATAATTCATATGTTCAAACTCATTCCCTAATGCTTGCATTATAATTTGAAAACATACATCATGCCCAATCAAATTTAATATGCTTTATGAACATAATCCTTTTTCAATAATGCATCAATGAGAGCATTTAAATAATTACACATTATAAGCATGAGTCTCGTGTTACCTGTATAACTAGTTTTACTAAGTTCCAGTGAATTCCAAAGAGTTTGGATGAGATTTAGTGGCATTAGGGTAAGGAAAAAATCATTTTTGGGCTAAAAATAGGGGTGATGCACAGTTGCACCCAAATTTCCAGCTTTTACTTAAACCAGGTTTTTAGGTCAATTTTGTATGATCATTTTGACATAAAAAAATGAGGTTTTTAGGCAAAATGGTCTTCTAGAAAAATGTTCCTCTTATCTAAATTTTCTCATGGTATAAATTTCATGCAATTTGGTATATTATCCCAAGAGTTATACCTAAAATACTACAGGATGTTCTAAATTAGGGACAATAACTAGAACTCAACATCAAGCCCCTTAGAGATAGAAATCAATTTTAATTCCTTCATGAAAGTTATAGACCTTTGTCTTAAATTTAATCTAAAATTAAAATTATACCATTTGGATATCTACAGGTCAAGATATGGCTAAAATACAGAAGTTTGTTCAGGAGAACCACTCCATCTAACGAGGTACACACTCCAATTAACTGACTTTAGTCTTATTATGGAAGAGCAACAACAAAGACACATACAAATTAACCAGCAACATTCCATTTTCGTATAGAATACTTCTCTTGACAAAACCCCTCATGTTACACTCAAAAAATCAAACAACATATCAAAATTTCCATACCTTTTAAAAGAGTGTTTCAAAACCCTTATTTTTCACTCCACTTGCTTCCCTTCTTTGGTATTCTCCTTTTATACACATAACATACCCATTAAAAACTCGTTTTCAATAATCACAGATGTACAACAGAACCCTAGCTAAAGAGGATATGAGGACGGCACTAATGTTCACACCAAAACATGAAATTGACTCACCGTAAACTTCAAATGCATAAATTCCTTGTTTTTCTTTCAAATCCCCTTAAGAGATCAAATGTAACAAGATGTTGGATCAAGAGAGAAGCTCAAACTTCTGAAAATTCTAGTGTTGGCCAAACCCCCCTCTTCCTTTGCATGTGTTTAGGTAAAGCATTTTGATGTGTGACATGCCACATGGCTACATCTTATGGTTTCTACTTTTCACCTTTCATTTATTTACAAAAATGACCACACCTTTCTCTTATTATATAAAATTGCATGCCATCTTAATGCATTTAGCATTTTAGTCCATGACTAATGTATATTTAGGCATGCATAACACAATTAACATAAATTACCAAATTACCCTAACAATTCCGTTAATATCAATTATGTCCAAAACTAAACACTCATTTTCCTAATCTTTAACACCATTACAAAATACTTTCATGGACAAGAAACATTCCTACTAGAGTATAGTTTGAGGGCTCACTTCAATTCATAAATTGGAGGTGCCAATATCCCATTTAGTTATAATGGCTGGTGAAAGAGGTCATCACAATCTTTTGAATAATACTAAGGTTAATTTTAGAAATCAAGTGTGTGCCATCATATTAAAGAGTGGAAAACAATTTCCTATATTGTTGCTTAAGTCATGGAAGAGAAAAGGTTAGAAAATTTTAAGGAAGAATTCAAAAAAGAGGAAAACAGTAGAATATCGATGCCAGTAGCACTTACATCTAATGCTAGTAATGATATTAAAAAAAAACTTAAGTAGAGGAAATAGAATTAAACTGATGCCAATTTCATCTATATCTAGTGATGGTCATAAGTAAATATTAAAACCCCATGCGTAGCCATACATTCCATTAGTTCCATACTCTTAAAGGTTGAAGAAGAAAACCAATAAAGATGGATTCAACAAATTTTTTGAGAACATAATGAAATTAAACGTCAATGTACCAATTGTCAACACATTAACTCAGATGCCTCTATATATTAAGTTTTTAAAGAGATCATTTATATAAAAAAAAGGGTATGTTACGTTATCTTTAATTAAAGAATGTAGCAATATCTTTCACAACAAGTTACCTATGAAGTTAAAGGATTCAAGGTTTTTCACTATCCCGTGTAAATTTGGTGATTTAAGACCTATTAAATGTTTATGTGACTTAAGTGTTAGTACAAATATAATATCGTTGTCTATTTATAGGAAGCATAGGATAAAAGACCTCAAACCAACAAACGGGTCACTTTAGTTGATAGATCATTTCATTAATAACCTTGTTAGGGTTATACAAGAACTACTTATAAAAGTCAAATTTTAGTCAAATTTTTAGTGATTGGAATGGAGTACCACATTAGGGTTTTAGTAATATTAGGGCGACCTTTTTTTTACTCCTGGCGGGCCTATTATAAATGTTACTGAGGAAAAGCTTAAACTTAAGGTATGTAAAGAGAAAGAAGAGTTTCATATATTTTTGATGATAAAAAGAAGTCTCTCTTTAGATGTTGGACCCCGTTTCCAGAACCCAATATTCAGAGTCATCACACGTGAGCATATTACCCTGAATGGTTATTTCAGAGAACCCTCATTAGCCATCATCCCATAAGAATGGTGTGCTCACACTAGTTAATCACCCAAAAATCACAATTTAACTTCTTCAAAAAAAAGTGTAGCTTTTCTAGTTTAATTTGAACTAAGAACCATCTCAATCAAAGCTCTATCGATGAAGTTATGCTCAAGAAGCCAAAGTATGTTCATGCCCCAGTTATGCTCTCTAAACTGACCCCTTACTATCTTTCCATCAATCTTTTTCATATCAAACCCAAAAGATACCAATTTTTATGGAGCGATATAAAAATGTGTTAGGAATTCATTTCTTTCATAATCACTTCATTTGGAGGTCGAAGGACGAAGTTATGGCCAAAAGAATCAAACGTGTTTGTATCCTCAATCATATTGAACCTATCTTGGAACAATTAGCATAACTTTCTCTAAAGACCTTGTATTGAGGTCATTCTTGAACATTTTGAAAGAGGACTTCTAGATCTACAACTTTCATGAAGACTATAATGCAATATTTAGCCATTAGAGGGTCAAAAATGTAAAATACCGAAAGTGTACAATGTATGTCTATTAAACAGATATGCATGTCCGCCTAACGGACATACACGAGGTTAGGGGTCATTTTAGACCTGAGAAGGTCCGTTCAACAGACATTATTGGCGATGCTGGGGGTCGTAAAAGACCCAAGAAGGTCCGTTTAATGGGCCTAAAGTCCATCTGGCAGACATAGGGGTTACCCAATCCCCTCCAAAGCCTCTCCAATGCTGCCTACATCCATTCTAACATCATATTCACTCATAATCTTCCCAAATTCACTTCTTTTAATGCAACAACGCTCCTTAAGCATTCAATTACCAATATGAGTGCATTAAACTCCCAAACCTCAACTTAAAAGACTCATAACATACACAAACTCTCATACCAAGCATATAGACATTTCCCAAATCATTCAAAAACAAAAAATACAACAATTATGAAGCAATTTGAAATCATTCTCATATCAGTTCATAATTCATTCACAAAATTCACATACAAAAACATGTGCAACAATTTCAAAGCATTTTAAAGAACAATAAATTCACATTTTAAAAGTAGTTGGAAATCATTTAATTCCATTTTTCTGAAAGAAACTTTAACGGTTTATTAACTCAATTATAAAAATGTCACCCGCCTTAATTTCCTTGCTTGAAAACTTGATCAAGGATGCCTCTCCTCTAGCTCCTCTTGCCTCCTTTCAACATTGCCAAAATCCCTATTCAAAATGAATTCCAATTGGAAAACCTAAAGAACCATATTCATGAAATTGACCCTATAATACTTAAACTCATGCATTTCCTAAGCTCTTTCAACCAAAGCCCTTCCAAAAATCCAAAAGATTTAACATAAGCTTACCTTGAATCTTCACCAAACAATGAGTTTCTTGGCTTTAATGGAAGCTTTAATCTTCCTCTTCCTTTTTCCCTTCTTGATCACTCTCAAAATCCCTCTTAAAGGCTAAGAAAACTTGAAACCTAGCTCAACTCTCTTTTTTCTCTCAACCCACGACACTCTCTCTCCCTTCTTTCTTATTTTTGTGTTTTCTCTCTTCTTTCATTCTTCACTAACTTTTTTCTCTTCTAAAGCACAAACCCACATTTCCTTCTTCCCATTTGCCCTTCCTTCAAAGCCTTTAAACTTTCCCACTTAAGTCATCTTCCAAAAATGCCCCTCATGCAAACTTACCACCTTAAACTTTAATTCAATTTACCTATATAATATTATCTTACTCACATTAACATGCTAATTAATTACAACATACATTAATCTAGCAATACCCTAAAATTAATCTAATCATACTTATTCATCAAGAAAAAATTTCAGGAGCCATCATTTCTCCCCCTCTTAAAAGAATTTCGTCCTCGAAATTCTTACCTGAATCGTTGAAGAGGTGTGGATACTTTTCTCTCATAGCCTCTAAGGGCTCCCACGTGGCCTCTTTCACATAATGGATTTTCCACAGGACTTTGACAAGTTGAACTGTCTTGTTCCTGAGGACCTTTTCCTTGGTGTCTAAGATATCCACTGGAATCTCCTCATAACTCAGATCACCTCTTAACTGAACCTCAGTGGTCTGAATGATGTGGGAGGGATCTGATCTATACATCCTCAGTATGGATACATAAAAGATATCATATATCTGTGATAGTTTCGGTGGCAACGCCATCCTCTAAGCTAGTGGTCTAATCCTCTCAACAATCTCATAGGGACCCACATATCTCGGACTTAACTTGCCCTTCTTGCCAAAGCTCATGACTCCTTTCCAAAGAGACATCTTAACAAAGACCTTCTCACCGACTTTGTACTCCATCTCCTTTCGATGTGCATCAACATAACTTTTCCTTCTATCCTGTACTGCCTTAAACTGTTACTTAACTAAGTTGACCTTGTCTGCTGTTATCTAAAGTAACTCTGGCCCTATCAGTTTCCTTTCTCCTTCTTCATCCCAACATATCGGAGTTCTACATCTCCTTCCATACAGTGCTTCATAAAGAGCCATCTGAATGCTTGATTGTTACGAATTATTGTAAGCAAATTTGACCAATGGCAAATGCTCGTCCCTAACTCCTTTGAAATCCATCACACATGCCTTAAGCATTCCCTCAAGGGTCCGAATGGTCCTCTCAGATTGATCATCTATCTGGGGGTGAAAATCCGTGCTAAAATTCAACTTGGTTCCCAGAGCCTTTTGTAAGCTTCCTCAGAATCTCGAAGTAAACCGAGGATCCCTGTTAGAAACTATAAAGTTAGGAATTCCATGTAATCTCACTATCTCATCAATATACTAATTTGTTAGCACATACAAAGAATCAGTTTGTTTAATTGCCAAAAAATGGGTTGACTTTGTCAAACAATCCACAATAACCCATATGGCATCATGCCTCCTACTGGTCTTATGCAAACCCATCAGAAAGTTCATTGTTACCCGTTGCCACTTCCACTCAGGGATGGACAATGGCCTTAAGTTGCTAGAAGGTGCTTGGTGTTCAGCCTTGACTTACTGACACATTAGACACTTGCTCACATATTCTGCTATATCTCTCTTCATGCCTTTCCACCATAAATGTTCTTTCAAATCTCTGTACATCCTGGTGCTACTTGGGTGTATGGCATAAGGCGCATTGGGTGCCTCATCCAGTATTTCATCCTTTACTTCCCTGACATTCGGGATACAAAGTCTGCTTCCTACAACCATGAGTCCATCATCCCTCACTGCCACTTCAAATTTCTTGCCATTCTTAATTTCTTCACGGAGCTTACTCAATTCTGCATCATGTGCTTGTATCTCCTTAACTTTTTCCCTGAGTATCGGTCTCACTCTGAAATTAGAAAGAATACAATTTGGTTCCTCCTGTTTCAAGCTTATCCTAAGCTTAGCCATCTATTCCAATAACAGCAGATAAACTATTTGAACATGAGCTATAGAGGATTTCCTACTCAAGGCATCTGCTACCACATTCGCCTTTCCTAGATGGTACTCAATCAACAGGTCATAATCCTTGAGCAATTCTAACCACCTTCTTTGTCTCAAACTTAGCTCTTTTTGAATCAATAAGTACTTGAGACTTTTATGATCTATAAAAATCTTCGTCTGAACTCCAGATAGATAATGCCTCCAAATCTTCAGGGAAAAAATTACTACTGCTAGTTCCAGATCACGAGTCGGGTAATTTAACTTATAAGGCTTTAGCTGTCGTGAAGCATAAGCTATTACCTTGTCTCCTTACATCAACACACAACCCAAACCCTTTCTTAAAGCATCACTATATACTGTATAACCCTCATCTCCTGTGGGCAAAGTCAAAATTGGTGCACTAGTCAATCTGTGCTTAAGTTGCTCAAAGCTCTTCTGACATTCATCACTCTAGATAAACTTCTGATTCTTCCTCAATAACTTGGTCATCGGAGCCGTTATCATAGAAAATCCTTCTAAAAATTTCCTATAATATCCTACAAATCCCAAAAAACTCCTCACTTCTGTCACTGTCTTGGGTGTATGCTAGTTTATCACTGCTTCAACTTTCCTCGAATCAACATATACTCCATCTTCTGAAATCACATGTCCAAGGAATATCACCTTATGAAACCAAAACTCACACTTGCTGAATTTGGCATAAATTTCTTTCTCCCTCAATGTTTGCAACATTATCCTGAGATGTTCCTCATGTTCATCTTCACTCTTGGAATAGACCAAAATGTCATCTATAAACATTATGAAAAATCGATCTAGATACTCCTTGAAGACCCTATTCATAAGATCCATGAATGTAGCAAGAGCATTGGTCAATCCGAAGGGCATGACCAAAAACTTATAATGCCCATAACGTGTCCTGAAGGTTGTCTTGTTCACATCAAACTCCCTGATTCTGAGCTGATGATATCCTGACCTGAGATCAATTTTGGAAAAGACCATTGCTCCCTATAGCTGGTCAAACAAATCATCAATCCGGAGCAGAGGACACTTGTTCTTAACTGTCACTTTGTTGATTCTCCGATAATCAATACACATTCGCCATATTCCATCCTTCTTCTTAACAAATAGAACAGGTGCTCCCCGTGGTGAAGAACTTGTCCTTATATATCCCTTGTCTAATAGTTCTTCTAATTGCTCCTTAAGCTCCTTCAATTCAGCTGGAGCCATTCTATACGGTGGTATAGAAATGGATGCAGTTTCAGGAATCAAGTCGATGGCAAACTCGATTTCCCTCACGTGTGGCAAACTAGGTAAGTCCTCTAAAAACACGTCTGGAAACTCCCTCACATTTAAAAAATCTTCTAAATTCCCTTGATTTACATCAGTGTCCACGACGTGTGCTAAAAAGGCTTCACACCTTTTTCTTATCATCCGGTCGGCAAGCAAAGCTGAAACAATTCTGGGTGATGGTGTTCTCCTGTCTCCTTTGAAAATCAACTTCTCACCATTACCAAAGTCAATCTCTACCTCCTTGAGGCTACGATCTAGTTTTGCACAATATTTCTCCATGGCATCCATACTTAGTATAACATCTAAACCTTTCAACTATAGAGGCAATAAGTCTACTACCAGTATAGCACCCTTAATAATCAGTTGACAATCTCTATATACCTGACTTATTATCACCTTCCTCCCTAAAGGAGTGCTAACAATCAAGGGACTATCCAATGGCACCAAATTCATATCATGTAAAATCATGCGTGCAGAAATAAATGAATGCGTGGAGCCAAAATCAATCAACACATATACTGCAGAATTGAATAAGTTAGCCATACACATGACAACTTCAGGTGCGACTGCAGCTTCCTCTCTGATCATGGCAAACACCCTTGCCTAAGCCTACCCCTAGGCTTTCTTGGAGGAACAGCCTTCCTTGCAACTCCAGAACTGCCCACCTTAGCAACTGGGCTGTTCCTCACTGTTTCTGCTCTCCTTGAGGCTTACAACCTTGACCCCTCTTGCTTTGTTACTTGGGGACAGTCTTTGATCATATGTCCCTTTTTTCTACATCGGAAGCATGCTCTAAGTAACTTGAAGCACTCTCCCCTGTGAAATTTCCCACAATGGTCACATTGGGGTTTCGTAGTCATGTGACTACCCCCC